>JBAMIE010000063.1:4794620-4806745 GCA_037177295.1 Kaempferia parviflora
AAATTTGTACCTTGATCTGTTCCCTCTTGAATCCTATGATATCAACCGAAGCATGCTGAGCATGTCAACTTCTTAATTATACCGAGTGGATGAAACTTGAAAGAAAGCATAATTGTAGGGGGTTTACCTGGGAGATAAACGAGAAGTGTTTTGAAGGCTCCTTCATGAACCCATTCCGAAAATGGCTCAAAATTCTCGGAAGCTTGAAGAGAGGATGGGGTTTTTGACATGGTGAATCTAATTGTTTCCTGTGTGAGCTTGAATGAACTGTGTGTTAGCCTAGAATCTCTGAACAACACACTCAAAAACCACACGCTGATATACAAAGGAAGAACAGACCAAAGAAAGGAGAAGCTAAATTGAGAAAACTCACACCGTGGCTAGATAGAGATGGGTGATATGGTCGCCTCTGATATATAGGTACCACCTGATTGTGGTTGTTTGGCTGCAAAGGCAATGCTTTGTTATTCCCTCTCCTGAAGGCTACAGTTGCCTCGCATGGGCAAGAAGTTATCTCTTCTTTGGATTGCACTCTTTGGTTGGGAACGCACAAGAGAATTCTTAAACTCATGGTGAGGTTTCCGTATTCATTTCTTTTTCCTATTACATTTATAGTTATAGGTCCAATTTATCTTTAATTAATTCTTCAAATGTTATGATTTAGCTAGCTTGGCTGGTTAGAGCAACTGGGTTGATTATAAAGCGGTGAAGGGCGGTTAGAGCAACTGGGTTGATTATAAGGCGAGTGAAATTTTATGATGTTGAAATTTATTTAATAAGATAATTGAACTAAGTTGAGTTTAAAATGAATCAAACTGTGTTTAAATTTGATTTATTTTTATTTTTAGTTTAACTTGAGCGTAATTGATTTAGATGTTATCTAGTTTTATAATATAAACGTATTTGTTAATTTTAAAAGTTTCTTTATTTTTATTTATTTAATTTGTTAATACAATTTTATTAATGAATTTAGTTTACTAATATTATTCATGAATGCTATTTACTAATATTATTCATGGAGAAAAAAACCTTTTTTACCTCTTACTATTTGATGGTCGGCTAGCTGACTATGTGAGTTATTTCTCTTCGTATAATTTATGGATGGCTTGTAAACAATATCACCATCTTTGGTGCAATGAATATTATTTATAAATATTATTCATGAGTATTATTCAGGAGCTTTGTTAAGAGTTGAATACTAAATTTGTTAAATTCATTTACATCGTGAGTGGCTAAGAAGGTTTAATGGGATGGACTGAGCACCGGTTAGATTTGGTTGATTCGGTTAAATTGGTTGATCAGTTGAGTAATATAAGTACGTAACTTTCACTAAAATTATCGTAGAAATTTTAATAATAATATTGGAAAAGAGAATCATTTTAATTAAATTGGAACCATTTTAACAGATATAAAAAATATAATGTCGAAGAAAACGAAGAGCAAATGTGGGATCAATCACAGAAACAGTCAAAGCAAGATTAAAGAAGAGTAGCGGATAAAGAGAAGAGTGAGAAGCTCAAGATTTTCCTATTATTCGCGGCCAGAGTCAGCACGACGGCGAGGATTGCGACGAGGATGACGATGGTGAGGATCACGGCGGCGACGCACGCCCAATTGCGGGCGCTCCTCCTCTGCTGCCCGGCGGCGGCGAGCTCCTCCGCGCCATGACGGACGAAGGAGTTGGCGCGGCCGACGTTTGCCTCGATGTCGTCCATCTGCAGGCCCTTGCCGGCTTCGTTGGACTCGCGCAGGCTCTGGTGGAGCCGCTCCACTTCCCGTAGCTCCTCCTCGATGGCGTCTGCGTCCTGCAAGATCTGATCAAGGTTGGATCCGTCCATCTCGTCGTCGATCGCTCCGCTGCCTCAGCCGCCCCTCTGCTCCACAGGGATCCAGCAGCTCAAATTTTTTGGGAGATTGAGAGAAGAAAAAAACAGAGGAAATTTTTAATTATGCGAGAGCCAATTAATTAATTGGACCTACAGCCTGTGGTGACTATTTTACAGCTGTGATTTTATACATTTCCAATCTCAATTTATTAACTAGAATAAATTTCTGTCTACTCCTTTTTATTTTATTTATACATTTTTAAAATGTCTTTTATATTTGAACAGAGATTTATCAAATAACATTCATTTTCTTTAAAAAAATATTTAAGTTGAAAGAATATCTTTAATTTCAGTATTATTATAATCAACTACACAGCTATAAAAAGTTAATTATTTTATTTTAATTAAAATTATTATATATAAAATATTATTATATCAAATTACTCAGTTAAAAAAAATATTTAAATTTTACACCATAGGAGTTTAAATTTTAAAATCTTAAATGAATTTTAAATCCTAAATTAATATTATTATATTAAAATATTTTTTTTATCAATTTAATTCAAATTATTTAAATTTATTTTAAATTAATTAAAATTCTTTTAAAATAATTATATAAGCTACTAACAAATTGTTACATAATGATAAGCTTAAGATGCTATAATAATATTAGTCAATTAGAAATTGTAACAGCTTGTGACAACAACATATATTTTTGCAAAAATAAAGTGTCCTTTTCGTTTTTTTTAAGGGACGTTCTTTATATTTTCAATATTCTCTTTTGTTAATTTGCAATGAAAGTATTATAAGATTGTTTCGATTAAAAATATTCCGGATAAAATCAATCTCTAACATTTAGTTGTGTGACACGTCATCCGAACCAGTGCGCACTGCCTTGTCCGTCTTTTCCTCTCTCGGCGATCACGGCGCATACTCCCATTGCCTCTCCCATCATGTTTGCAAGGAACCATCTTCTCCTCCTCTTTCTCTTCTCATCCCTCTCTTTGATCTCCAAAGCGACCCATGATGAAGAATCGACGAGGCGGACCATGGAGGACTTCTCCGGGTACCCGACTGCTGCTCACCCTTCCGTGCTTTCCCTCTCACCATCCTCCCTCTCTGTCGACGAGGCGGGATTGCTGAGGCAGGTGAGCTCACTGTGCAATTCGATAGCATAGAGTTCAGGAAACTAGGCAGGTGAGCTCACTTTAGATAGCAGATCGTGGCCATTGGTAGGGACAACCTTTTTGCTGGTACATTTGTTTCAAGTGGCGAAATAACTATTTACTTTAGGGTAATAGTATCTTCTGAACGGCGAGAAAGTCACCCATCATTGGATGATCAGATACCAAGAATTACCTTTGTGCTCTTTTATGGCTAGTAGGATGGCCCTTGACAGGCAAAATAGAAATTGGAAAAAGTTTACCTTTCCCTCCTTGTTTGACATATGTATAGTGTTTCATTTATCTTCCTTCTATCTCCCCGGCGTTTTCATTTTGTTTGTTTTCGCTGGAGTTATGTTTTCCCTTGTATTTTCTTTTCTGTTCTTCCATTTGGTATACTTTTGAACAAGTGAGATTACTTATAGAAGAGTACAGATTAATTGGATCCAATCGAATATGCCAACCATTTAATGTAAAAAAAACAAAAAAGGAAGAACAGATATTCTCCCAAGGTAGATCTTTCCTGTTGTGTGGGATAGTTGTACGTCTGTGATACAACTGAGGAAGTCCTTTCTCCTGTGATCGTGATCAAGATAAAGGAATAAACGCCTTTTAGCATTATGGCCCCACACTTAAGCAACATAAAAAGTTAATCAAAACTTTAAATTTTTTATAAATTGTAAACAGATTACTCTGCCTCACATTGAAAAATAATCTCTTTCTTTCTTCCCTTCATATGTTGTTGGATCACTGCTTCCCATTTCAACCAAATTTCAACTTGAAACACCTGGGAATGTTGGAGCATGATACTCATTTTCTTGGCATTCTGCAATACTGCAGATAGATGAGCTGGCAGCCTTTTCAGATACTCCTGCACCATCGGTGACTCGCATTCTGTACAGTGAGAAGGATGTTCTGGCCAGAAGGTATTTCTGGAACTTGCAATTGCATGATGTTTTGAAATTGGTAGCCTTGTAAATGGTAAAGTTAACTCATTGATGGTATATGAGGTCCTTGTGTGATACTGTTTATATACTGATTAAAAAACAACTTGCTGCAAAAACACGAGACAAAAATACTATATAGTTGCACTACAGTAAGTTGATTATGCTGTATGGGCTTTTGTGAAGATCATGCTAAAGTTTTGCAAGTAAATTCAGGTCGGAAATGATGAACATAGTTTTTGGAAGAAAGCTAGATTCTTGCTCCTCTATCTAGCACCTTTGTCTGACCTATAGAGTTGTTGACATAATTGTTTGAGATCTAGTATTATTGATCTGAAGCAAACTTATGTAGCTTAGTTAATGGTGGTTAGTATAGAGCTGTGTCTTTCAAGGAAGAAAGGAGAAAGAACAACCATGTAAGTTACACCATACAAGAAAGACGACTGAACTGATTGCCTTGTGACAGACCCGCATAACATATCCTAATATTTTTGGTAGGATGTTTCGCTGAAGCTGTAGGATAATGTTCTATAAGAAAATGAACTTGACTATGTCCTTTGGGTCATCTGGTTCTTTGTATCCTCTCGGGGGTGCATTTATGATTTGACATCCTTTCTTATTCTTACAGGTTTCATTGGCTAAGGCATACTTTTGTGTCTTCTTATTTTTAATGTCCACATGTATTTTATTTAAAGATCCCAGTCCCACATCAACAGTCTTTACTCTCAAGCATTCAACACCAATGAAGTTGTGGAATTCCAATTATATTGTGTGAGAGCTCTTTGGAAATGAGGATTTTAATTAAGAAAATGACATGTAAGACAACTTCAGGACAAGAACATTTAAAAGTTAACTTGTTGCCTCTATATTTTCCATATGTTAATTTTTGGTGCCACAGCAGTAAGCTGCAGGAGGATTTGCAGAAGTTACACCTCTTTTGCGGATGATGTCTTTCCTACTTGTTATACCTTCTTAAACATCTTTTTGCAAACATTTTTGAAATTTGACCAACATATTGGATCTTAGCTCCATAGCATTGATTTTAGTTCCTTAAAAAAAAAAAATCTCACAATATATTTAGTGATGGATGTTGTTTGATGTATTGGAAAAATCAAATTCCTTTCCTCTTTTATCTTCTGGAAATCCTTGTCTTGGTTTTCACATAACAATTGCTCCAACGATAGCCTATTACTCCCATGCTTGTAAGAATGTTTCTTCTCTTAATGCTGTTTGTCTTCAAATGAACGTTTCTTCTTTTAATGCTGATTGTCTTTACAAATCACTCTTGATTTTGTGGTTCAGCTACATAAAAAGCCTGATGAAAGAAGCTGGCCTATCTGTCCGTGAAGATCTTGTGGGAAACATATTTGGCAGATGGTATGTTGATAAACTTCCCTTTGCTAACATATTTGTGCACAAGGTTTTGGACTTAAAAGTTTAAGTATTCATTTCTGTGAAGTCAAGTTTCTATTCTTTGATTCACCCATTTTGGATGGAGAAACTTTTACAACTTCATATTTCCATTAGCTTGCTAATTGTGTTGTATCTGTCAATGTCCTAATTTTCCTACTGTAGGTGATATTTCAAAGAATTGAATTCTCATTCTGAATATTTTGGACAATTGATACTGCTTGTGAGGAATCAATTTTGTAATATGAACTAATTTTTTTAAAGTATTGTTCTGTGGAGGTTTTCAAAGTACCGTGTTACTCCCTATCTCTATGTTTTTAGTGCAACTTTGCTTCTCCCTAGCCCGTACTCTTTTTTTTTTCTTGTTTTGTTCTTTCCTCTCATATGTGCTCTCTTCATTTTATCTTTCTCCGGCCATGTTATGGTATTACCTTGTCAATGCTAAAACAGGTGTGGTTTAGTAATTTCTCATGTGTTTTTTATTCTCTTAAAAAGGGTAGCTGTAAGAAATTCAAACTAATAACTGTTTAATCTATAATGAAATGTAGATTAGATGCTGAAGTCAAATTCTGTTGAGGATCATTATTTTTTTGCTAGTCATCAATCCAATTATCCTTGAAGTAACGATGCACTGAAACATTAATTGACTCTGTATATGTGCATGTAACATTTTGTAGTAACATAGTCACCAAGTGGTCAAATAGTTTGGATAAGTGAATCAGGGAACATATGGTATGGTTTAGTCAACTTAACTAATCAATTTTTAAATTTTCCTGAGTTTGTTTAACCATATAGTTAGCTTGTACTAAATACTATTTGGTTGATATTTTGTGGCTTTGAATCAATGAAATTCTTAACGTCCTAATTTTTGTTACTAAAATATATATGGACAAATACATGATTTACTCTTCTAATTACCTGCTCCAGACTTCCTGTTTGCAGGGCCTAGAAAACATTTTCCAGAAGTGGTGCATGTAGTCTAGTCAAAAATAGTTTAATGTTTATCTTAACGTCATAGCAAAGGTGTTTAAAATTTAAAACTCTTTTCTCTACGACTCACGTGTTTATTGCTTTAGTTTAGGAACATACATTGAGTTGACGTTATTTTGGGATGAAAAATCATGGAAACAGGTTGATTTTGGTCATTGATAGGATAGTTATTTATTGCTAGACCACAGGGGGTTAATAGCAGGTTCACCCAAATTGAAATTTCTTGCACAAACACAAACAAATCAAATGTTAATTGCGTGTGTACTCATGTATTGTTTGTGTCAAGAATATGCAGTGGAAATATAATAGTATACAAAATCGCACAACCCCTAAGATTACATGCCGCTTATGTAGCCTCTCATGGTCCATGCCTTTAATGTTCCTCGATGCTTCTCACCCTATATTTCACCTTTCTAGAGGTCTTCAGTCCCTCTGATGCACCAAGCTCCTTGAGCTTCTCTTTGCCATCCTTCACCTCTTTCCCTTCAAATTCACTTTGTTACAGGCGACCCTAGAGTTCACATTATCATATCTTTGGTTCCTCGGATGCACTAGGCTTTTCAAACTCGTTTCATGTCATCCTTCACCTGGCTTCCAAGTTCACCTCATTATGGGCCACTCCCTGCTCCTTGTCTTAGATTCACCTTGTTAGGCCTCCAATCTCTCTCTCAGATTTACCAAGCTCCTAGAGGTCACTCAGTGCCATTCTTTGCCTTGCCTGCTAGTTCATGTCGTTATGAATTTCTAAGTCATCAAACATAAACGATCTTACAATCACATCAAACTGGCTCAACCCTGTAGACTCAACATGCTTCGAGAGCTTAATGTGCACTTTGCCATTTACTTGCACACTTGATGCCACATCAAAAATACATAATAAATTTAACTTAAATTCAATGTCAAATATATCAAAATAGCCTACTCCCACTTGGGATCATCATTGCACCAACAATTTGTTCTACATGAACTTAGTAGTTTTGATATATTTTTCCTCTTCTATCTCCTTCATTCCATCCTTTTCATTTTGATATATATATATATATTTTTGATAATGCTAGTTTACTTGTTTTCTTTGTTTTTTATTTACATTTGTTTCCCTCCCCGTCCTGTATCTATGTTTAACATGCAGGATTTCCCATCGTTATATATTTAAGTTTGCTGTATTTACAATTTGTATCTGGTCCCAAAAGCAAGGCTAGATCACACATAAGACTTGTAAGGCTCTGAAATCATTCAATTAGCTGTCCAAGCTAACAAGCAAATTCCAAATTCATATGTGCCAAATATTTGTTTGAGCTGACTTGTGTGATATGCTTGACAATTATATATCAGATCTATTGTATATTAATTCAGGCATACCTTGAGAAGACTTCCTTTTGTCAGTTTAATGACTGTTCCTAACTAGTTCAAGGATTAAAAATGTGGTAGATGTACATTCATGCTTGATCTTCAATCTAAAATCTAAATGTAAATTGTTTACTGATCATGATGAATGATCCAATTTCACAGGAATGGCTCTCATTCAGGTGTTGGAGCAGTTGCTACTGGTTCTCACATAGATGCAATTCCATATTCTGGAAAATATGATGGGGTAGTTGGTGTATTGGGTGCACTAGAGGCAATACGAATTTTGAAAAGGTGCAAAAGTGCAGGCTGTAGTGTTCTAGAATGCTCGTTTCTGTGCTTATTCTGCTTTGATTTGCAGAATTGGCTTCCAACCGAGGAAATCTCTGGAGGTTATCATGTTTACTTCTGAGGAACCTACACGGTTTGGAATCAGCTGCTTAGGAAGGTCTATATTAGTATACCTCATCTTTGTTTGAGTTAGAAATATCATCTCGATTTCTCTGAGTGTGTGACATAGCTATTCTTCTTTTCCTTCTTTGACCTGCATGCATATGTTGAGCTACGAATTTGAGCATGTTGAACCTTAGTAGCTTTATCTCATATTTTTCTTTGAAACTTGCAGCCGCTTATTGGCAGGGATCCATCCACTTGCAAATGCACTTAATAAGGCAGTTGATAGCCAAAATATTCCCTTCTTTGATGCTGCAAGAGGTGCTGGCTATGATGTACGCCAAGAAGATTTACCAAATATGTTTTTGACAAAAACTAGCTATTCTTCGTTTGTGGAATTGCATATTGAGCAAGGGCCAATTCTGGAGGATGAAGGTTGTGCACTTGACAAGTTTGCTTACACATGATCTGATGAGGTCAGTTAAATGATTTCTCAATGTTGCAGGTGTTTCCATTGGCATTGTTACTGCAATTGCTGCCCCTGCAAGCATTAAAGTAGACTTTGAAGGAAATGGAGGTCATGCTGGAGCCGTCCTAATGCCTGCAAGGTTTGTCTAATGCAGATACTCGAATTGCTTTCTTTACTCGTGGTATAAATTTGATAATTCTGTTGTGTGATACCAGTTGACAATATGATATTTCTTGTACTTAAATCTACTTACTAATTTGTTAAAGAATTTCGCCCATGACTAACTGATAAAGAGGAATTAAGCCAAGCATTAAAATATTTTGATACAGGTTTATACTGTTACCATATGGCGTAACATAAATCACGGAAGACGTACATTTTGTCAAATTTTCTGGGAAGACTATACATTTTGCCAAATTCATCATGATATGCCTTTTGTTATTTAGTCATAACCATGCCTATATTGTGTCCTTAAGTAGTTCATTTATTAATCTCTTCACTTTAGGACTTCATCTGGTTCGTAAAGCATTTTGTTTCTCCCACTTCATCCAGTTAGATGCTATGTTTTCCCAGTGGCAACATTTAGCTGGTAATAAGGGTGTAATTGAACCAAGGTGGGCCGAACAGTACAAGGCTCGAGCTTAGTTCGAACTCGATTCGAAAAGGACTCATTTAAAAGTTAAACAAGCTTAGTTCGAACTTGATTCGTTATAAAATAGCTTACGAGCGGCTTGGCTCGTTTACACTCCTAGATGGTAATAACTATAACAACAGTATGTTATAACCAACTTCCTTTATTGAGTGATAATGTATAATAAAGCATTTTATTTAACTTTGAGTGTTATGGATGCATGCCACTGGAGTTTGCGACTTTTAGCTAGTCATCATAATCCATAGTCATGGGACTGTCTTACTTGTTGTCTCATATCGCCTTATCATTAGAGTTGAACATTAAATATTTTATGATATGCATGCCCTGATTTCTTGGGAATGCATTGATTGCATCCATATTTTAGGAGGGATGATTGTTCCATGTTATCTCTCCTTTCATACTTTTCACTGTCAGGATTTAGGGAAGCCTTGTCCTCTAGTTTGATTTTAAAATATGCACGGTTGTCTTCTTATCTCATGTTCATTCACAAATATAAACTGTCTTTGCAGATAAGTTACCTTCAATTTGGTTTTACCTTTTTCCTTTACTTCCTCAATTCCCTTTTCCAATCTTACGAAGCTGTATCTGTTATTTCATTACTTTTCAATGACAACCCATTTTATCTTCTACTATATTGAAAACTCTTATGATTTTGGTCCTTGACGAGGTGCCCCCATACCATATTGGATGTAACAATTTCTCGTTTAGAGCAGGAGTGACAAAATAAAACCCCTCTCAGTAGTTGTTATGTGGATTTGCAACTCCGACCTCTAGCAAAAAAGTCCTCTGGATCTAATTTGTTTACCACTAGACCCAAGGACTGTTGCTTATATGGGTAACTCTGTTGATAAGATCCAGCATATGTTGATTAATTTCTTGTGAAAAATGGACATTTCATGTTATTTTTGGATGAAAGATATTTTATGTTGTTTCCCTAAAATGTATTTTTTTTATTATTTCAAATTTTAATTATATGGTTACAATAACTATAATTGCAATTATTTAACAGAAATGATGCAGGATTGGCAGCAGCAGAGTTAGCGCTGGCTGTTGAAAAACATGTGCTTGAATCTGGATCCATTGATACTGTTGGTACTGTAGGTATAAACCTTTGGCCTTATTCATTTACCATTCCTCCAGTGTTTATCATCATCATGTTATCTGATATATGACGTTCTGACATCACAAACTTGCAATTTCTTCTAGGAATTCTGGAGGTTCATCCAAGAGCTATCAATAGCATTCCAAATAAATCACATTTGGAGATTGGTATGTCACTCTTGTGACACGCTTAGAAACATTACTTATAAAATAGAATCTTTGAAAACTTGTTGATTTCTAGGGCTAGCATGATATCACTAGGTTAGCATACACTGAATTTTTTTTTAAGAGAAGCTTGCAAATAGGGATGACAATTTCCCCTGAATCCGACGGGGAATCCGACATCCGACCCGAATGGAGGAGGATATGGAGGGAAGTTTTAGACCCAATTATAGTAAATGGGTATTCGGGTATGGTTATTTTCGGGTATGGGTATGGAGCCGGATGTGGTAAAATCTTACCCATACCCTACCCGATACCCGATACACACACACAAGAATATTACCCTTCCTACATGACCGTGAACGACATCCAACATGAATGATCTGACACGGTAAAACTAAATTTTTTTTAATCCTTCTTTCACTCTCTCATCTGCATGCAACATTTTTTTTCTTTCATATTAAATTAAAATAAAATTCTCTCATGATTGCATACAGTTGTAACAAAATTCTTTCTTCTCTTTCCTATGATTGCATGCAGTTAAGCAGCTACTTTAAAGTAGCTGCCACAATGGCAGTTACTAGCTTCCACAACTTAGAGCAGTTGTGGCAGTTACTAGCTGCCACAAGTTGTGGTAGCTACTCCGCCTCGGGGAAAAAAAACTTAGTTTGCCTCTTTATCTGGTCACCACTACGTATCTTATATTCTTTTCTATGAGAAATACTTACCTAATTAAAGAAATGTGAGACGAGGAAAAGCATACAAGTGCATTAAAATAATTTCTTTTTTTTTTAAAAAAAAGAGAATGGTAAGTAGTGATAGGATGATGGGTAGGGAATGAATACCCGATCCTCTTACGGGTATGGGGATGGGTATGAAAGTTGAATACCGGATGGGTATGGGGATGAGTATGGGTATGGGTATGGATATAATAAATGGGGATGGGTACGGAGTATATAAAATTCTACCCATTGTCATCCCTTCTATTATTGTTGTATTGCACTAGAAATTTACTGGAACCGTCAACGACCAAATACCTTCATGAACTGATGCCGGCTCACTAGGCTTTTTAATTGCTTAAAATCCTTTGCTAGAAAACAGCTGATTATTTGTTGGAACTTGACCTATTTTTCTGTTGATTTTTTTTTAAAGCATTGTTTTCTAGAAGGTTTTCAAGCACAGAAATGAAGAACAGGAAAGCTCCTGGAACTCACAAAGAACTTTAGGTCCACATTTAAATTTGGAGTGAGATTGAGATATTTAAATATAGATTCATGCATAAAATTATGCTTTGCTAAAAAGGTGGACTTTGTGTAGATATTTATTTCGCTCACGACAAATTTGGGTCATATGTGCTTTAAACTGGTTCAATTTCGATTGTTCAAGCTATCCAATGTCTTGGGATAAGGTTGAACATGTGCCGCCCAAGAAACACAATCAAACAAAGGGTGTGGACTAGTCTATATAAGAACTCAAGTGGATTGGCCATGCTCACATCGAATTTAAGTAATTTTGTAAATTCTAGTAAGTCCTTTTTCCATTTAAAGCAGTAAACTTCTCCTCCAGTGCATACAAAGCTTCTACCACTGGATTTGCGCACTAAGTGATCGAATTCCAGCAACTTGTTTCCAAGTTGGGTGGACTGTGGGTTCTTCCTCAGTAGTGCAAGTT
>JBAMIE010000063.1:4806845-4821082 GCA_037177295.1 Kaempferia parviflora
ATCTAACATCTATTTCCATTTGACAGCAACTTAATAGGAAGAGGCAATGAAGGATACAAGCAGAATAAAATCCAAGCATTGTAATAAGAATGATTTTATTCCTAAGAAAAAAGCTTAAAATTTTCAGGCATTTTGCTGACTAATGTTTCTGATTTTACTCATGGTCTCCAAGAAGAGGATCATATAAAAGATCTCTAAATGTGCCAACCTTTTCAGAAATGAAGTGTACTCCTTTTTCAGGTTTGAACTCACTCTCCTTGTCAACGGGTCGTCTATGGGAGAAAGGGTTAGGGTTTTGCTTGGCCTAATCACCGGTTATTGAAAGCCTTTTTTTGTCGGTGAACAAACGGGGGAGAGGGAAGCAAGGACCGATGGGGGAGAGGTTTGGGTTTCTCGCCGAGAAATTACAGCATTGGTTGGGGTTACAGTTTGGGTTTTCTCGTCGGGGAACTGTGGTTTGTTCATCGACAAACAAACGGGGGAGAGGGAAAGAAGCGAGGGAAGTTGAAACTTAGGAGGGAGGGTAGTTATGTAATTTTATGTATTAAGGAGCAAAAAAAAATTGTAGGGAGTGAAAAACACAATTTGCTTAGATGGGGAGTTGACGCAAAGGCCAGTATGCGTTTAGGGATTTTACAGCAATTTACCGATAAATAAACGGTAAATCTAACTAGCAGAATTTGATCAGTTAGAAAATTAAGGGGACATTGATATATATTTAGTAATTAGAATAGTAATAAATTTAATTAAGGGGGAATATATTTAATGATAATCTAGGAGATGTTAGGGGTGCTTGGTATGCGGGATTAGTATAAAATTTATTTCATACTCATTCTTAATGCTTGGTAACGGACAATAAACAGATATGAGAATCAAAATAAGGATTTGATACCCTTGTTTTGATAACTTACTCCCCCTAGGATATCGCTAAACTCATACCCCTGATTTTTCGGGTTTTATTTCTTTTAACGATTCAACCCTTATATGCGATTTCCTCTTTCCTCCTCGTGCGTCCCGCCCCACGATTCTCTTCCGAGCCCGAGCGTCTTCCTCGAACCCGACCCAACCCGAACCCGACCCGAACCCGACTTCAACCCAAAATACCTCAACCCGAACCCGAACCCGACTAACCCGATCAATCCGAACTCAACCCGAATAACCCATATAACCCTATTCAAAATTATTTTTTGGCTATTTTTTTAATAATTCTTCACTTTTATCTCAATACTCCATCACTATTATATTAACATTGATATTAATATACATAAAAATATCTTAATTTTTAAAATAAAATTTAATTTAACCCTAAAAAAATCAACTAACCTATAAATTCGGGTCAACCAGAGCCTGACCCGACCAAATCCGAGCCCAACCCGAAATTTTCAATCCAAAACCCTCCAATCTGAACCCGAAAATTTCCAACCCAAACATGATTTTTTTCGGGTCGACTCAGGTTGGGTCGTCGGGTCAAGTTCATTTTTGACATCCCTATCAGAAAAGCACTTCATATGTTGGTTCCTTAATAATTTTTCTGATTGCATATTTTTTATTATCTATTGAATAAAGAAACACAATGGATCTCCAATTGGATTGGGAGCAACTTGAACATTGCCGGTGAACATGTAGATCTTAAGGCTTGCATAGATATGTTTCAAAATATACCATATTGCCAAATGTACTAAAATATTTATTAATAAAATGGTTTTGTTTATAACAATGTGTGATTATTTTGTATTTTACTTCAGGGTAAAATGAGAATTTTGATTGATTTCCATTGTTAAATTTAAGTCAGACCAAGCAATATTAATGGGAATGATATACATTCCAGTATTCACACCAAGCACATCAATTTAGCAATTATTCCCATTGTCATTAACCTCTCAATTAAAACTCATTACCATTCCCGTTACCAAATTTATACCAAGCGCCCCCTTAATTTATCACTAATTTCCTCTAAGAAAATTAATTTCCATTGTAAATTCACTTTTGAAATAAATAAAATAAAAAAATTTTATGTAATTTAACATAATGAGATTAATAGAGTCTAAAAGAAATAAAATAATAATAATAATTTATGAGTCTTCTCTTTCTATGTAAATTTATAGAACCTTAAATGAATGAAAAAAAAAATAGCTTTCATCTTGCTCTTCAACCCCGATTAATTACATTTCACAAATTTACTCATTATTATTCGTAGATAAACTGTTTTGGATGCGAATAAATTTAACATTCAACTTGATAAAAATTTATTTATATTTATTTAATATATATAATTAATTAAATAAATAAATTTGACCAATTCGTTAATCTAAATGAACATAGATTATGAGTGAATAATATTTACAAACAAATTTATGAACTATGTTTATTAATAAAATTTTTATCAATATAATAAATAAATAAACAAGTTAACCAACCAATTAAACAAACTTAAAAATGTAAAAAAAAAATTTAAAAATTTAAACAAACTTGAATTCAGAACTTGATTACATCTAAATAAAGCCTAAACCTTATTTTAGGAAATAATCTTATTTTCTCGTGTTAATTACTCTATTTGATACGAATACCTGGACGCATTGCTCTAAGATCCAACCTTAACTCTAATACCACTTAATGGGATCACAGGTGTCTCTAATGTCTATAACACACCATAGGGTATTTCCCTCGGTACATGAAAAATCTGAGAAGTTTGACTACTAGGCATGTACATGTTTGTGCTTCCGAATTTATTTGATAGGTGAATCAGGAAAAGGTCGTCCATCTCTAGAATTAATTGAGCCTAATATCTCTAACATAAGAGTCTACATCAACAGAGACGCCAAAGTGGATTAGCACAGAGTCTACATCAGCAGAGAAGCACCTAGATACCATCTAGATGCCCGGAATGTCTGAAGTCATCCAGAGTCATTAGGCAGACCGTTGCCAAGTAGATTGATCTCGACCGAGTCCAAGAGCCTTGATTGCTTCCAGACGCTTATAAAGTGCCACGTCAGCAAATGGTCAGATCGAAGGCGAAGGCTATAAAAAGAGGACTGATGCTTGAGGTTCAAGACAACACACGTTCAATACTTTCGTTCAATTCTATCTTCGCTTTCATACTCAATTGCTATAAGGAGTTTCTCGGCCTCCACCTCTGCCTCTTATTGGAAGAAGGAGAATTTAGTATTGCGCTTCATAGTCTCAGACTAACAACCTGAGGATTGTAACCAAGTAAATTATTATCTATTTTCTTTTATGTTAAGTTATTTTTCATATTAATGTGTGTATCAACTATTTCATCTTCACTAATTGAACATAAATCATAGCAAAATCATTTATCAAAAAAAAAAAAAAATAAAACAAAACACATATACACAAACACACGAATAAAATATCAAGCATTTTGATCACAAAACAATAAATATAAATACATAATTAGAAGGTTGAAGATTAATTTTTAAGGGCTGAAGTGCAGAACACTGAAAGCTTGTTATTGAAAGAAAGAAAAAGTAAAATAAAAATAAAATATATATATATGTATATCAAAAAGTACAAAACAAAGGGAAAAAGAAACATTGTAATTACTAAGTAAATAAGCATATGAAGTTAAAGTACCTGAGATATCACGAGTTGCCGATTTTATAAAGGTCGGCGAGAAAAGAAGAGAAGATAGAAGTAAAGAATGAAATAGGTTTAGGTTATGATTTTTATTTTAGTTGGAGGGCTAGTTGGCTCAGTCAAGCCCCTACTAATGGTACGCCCCTTACACAAGACTATCAATAATATTTAAAATATTATATTTTGATTTTTTTTTTTTATTCAAGACTTTCATGTGATCACAATGCAAAATCACACATTTAATTTCATAAATAAGTACTCTATTATACTTAGAAGCTGGTGAATTATTATATGACTTTTTTTTATATAAATCTTAACTAATTTAGATTTGTATATATAACATGTATAATAAAGGGTTTAGAGGTCTTACCATTCGACTCATCTTAGAGATAACTGATTTAATCCTATAAAATTTTTTCACAAATGGTAGGATAAATCTGAAAGTATAAATGACAATCTATGCAAATTCCTTGCGTCCTTGAGTTTTGAATTCTTCATGCAAGGGGAGCCCTAAGATATGTTTACCATTTGTGGCATAGTCTTGTCACATAATAAAGAGGACATTTTTCAAAATTTAATTAGTTTATAAATTTTAATCAAAATTACTATAGGACCTTTGTGGAATTAAGATTTGAGAGCAAAAATGACTCCTATATTGAAATAAATTAGTGATTTAAAAGATTTTAAAGAGTACTTATATTTGTGAAAATTGATTACTAGTATGAATAATAAGTCACCAAGAGACTAAACAAGTTTAATGGAGACAAAATGCTATTTATAATTTAACCTTAGATTTAATTGATGTCTATGAAAGACTTGGATGTATGTAAGCACCTCGTTTCCCAAAAAAGAAAGAACAAAACTAAACGGTAACAATCTGTTAGATTGTTTTCCTTTTCTAACTATATTTCAAATCTTTGCTGCCATCCACTAAACATAAAAAAAAAATACACCAACAAATATAAGGAAAATACATACATATATGTTAAATTAAACTGCCTCGTGAATCACGAGCTGAATTAAAAAATAATAATAATATGGCGACCGACAGAGTTATTAACTGCCATGAATTAAAGCATTTTTTCTGCAAACACAAGAACAGATGAAATTATATTCAACTTTTTTGAAGGAGATATTATTAAAAACTACTCTTTTTTACAGAAACTATTGCAGACAAAGCTCATCATCCTCTGATACACAAGTTATTCTACTCGCAGATCATCACTGCTTCAATCTGGAAGAAGGAGAATGAGAGGATTCCACAAGGATAGACCACAAGATCTGCACGTCCTCGCACTGACAGGACTTCACGTCCTCGTACAGGATAGAAATCCCCTTCGTCTCTGTTATTTTAGCACCAGAAATTAACAAAGCGATGAGAGCATGAAAACACAGTACTGCGACTAAAAAATTACCAAAAATAATCAATCCTTACTCTTCCTGCTGCGAGCAGAACGCAAGGTGAGCCAAAGCTTCCTGAGAGGAGAGAAGAGGGAGCCAAACCAGGCCATGAGGAGTACTGGATCCTACTGATGCATCCAATGATGCTCCATGGCTGCTAGCTGCTTGAGGAGGTGGAGGAGTTAAGTAATTAATATTCCTGAGTTTGCTTTAGGCAGGAGGTGAAGTCTCTGTCACTATTTCTCCTGCCAAAAGGAATTTGATGGATGAACTTTATTTAAATTCATTTATTTAGTTTTTATACCATCGATCACGATGAAGGAAGGATCAATGAAGAACAGTGTTTGGTGCCGTGTCACTGTCCACCTCACACGCTTCTCCCACAAGCTGCTCCTGATTTGCCACAGTCGAACTTGCCCATCAGCAGGACTTTGATTGCTTTCTGAAGGACATGATTTAATTGCCATGCACGAGAAGGTGTTATGTCATTTATCTACTAGCAAGAAATTAGGAAGATCATACTGAAAAGGATACTGCAACCACATGCTTCCTTACTGACGAGTGAAGAATGGTTTCTTGTAGATGATTTAAAGCAGAGGTAGAACTACCGACATCCTGCAAAAGTTAAATTCCAACTCAAAGTTTTCATGAAGATAACGAGAACAGATTCTTCTATATGGGATCTGATATGAGCATTATAGCATGTGTTAACTAGCTACTCTAGTTTGAAATGTTACGAATGACAAGAAACATAATTGTATTGGTTGAAGCTTTACAGTTCCAGATATGCTTGTTGTGACCTTGAAATGTTAGATATGATAAAAACCACAATGCTTGTGAAAATAAACCTTGGCATAAGTCGACTTGGTGATTGACTACATGAAGAAACACTTTTAGTTTGCATTTTAAGCTTGAGAATAAGCACCTTTGCTTGATGACCATAAGAAGCATAAGCTTATAATTGATGAACCACCAGGGACTTTCTCGGCTACATTTACCGGTTTCATTGCAGAAAACCACATTCAACAAGGAATTACTGTCAGTCCAATGAAATTTCCAGTGAGATTGTAGCCTTACAATTAATTGACTCAGGGATATGCTGATTTGAGGATATGCTGATTTGAGAATATCAAAGGAAGAGTTATTGTTGAAGCTTTTACCTACCTAATATACTATCTTTCGCTCCGATTTTCACAAGATGTATGGAAACTAAAAGAAAAAGAATCAAAATAAATACAGTTGTACAGGTAGTCATTTACCAACTCCATAATGAAAGTAAATGTGTTTATCTTAGTACCTCAAAATCAACAAATACAACGGGAAATACTCTTGTTCTGCATCTTCACTATTAAGAAACCTGGGCATCTACAACAGTAACAAGATTGTCTTAGGAATTAGCAAATAGAATCATGAGTTAAAGAGTAGACAAAGTTAACATTAAGTTGTAAAACCTTGAAAAAACTTGAGTTAACTCTTTCTCGGTACAATTTGAATTGAATAATGGCATTCCAGAGGTGCACCAATGGAAAGATGGAGGAGTCCTTCAGGATGTTAAGTCTGCATGAGTACTAAAAGGGACAGTACAAAGATAAATATCAGTTAGAAATCACTAGTAACAAGTGTGTAGGCATCTAAATGATATTTGGCCCATGGATGATGTCAGAATTTTGTTTAAACTAAACTTCTTCATGTTCTGAAATTAAATTGTAAATATGACAAGTACAAGGAAATTCGTGGTAGTTTATTACAGTTCAACACAAAATACCAACTTTCCTTAAGAAAAACATTCTTGTTTAAAGGAGAGTGATTTGATTCGTTTATCTCGCAACCAAATGCCACCACAAGGATAACCAGCAACTCTGAAGCAAACTGATGATATACTGTGTACATTAAATTAAAAAAACTAGGACTACAAGGTCTTTGTTTAAGCCTCTAACCTTAATAATAATAATAATAATAATAATACAATAAAATTTTAAAAAACTCATAACTTCCATCAGTGATATAAATCGGGTTACAACACAATTAAAAGGAGAAAAGGTGTTTTTGTGTTGTCATCGACAGTAAAAATTTCACCCTAATTGCCTTCAGACTTTCCGGAATTAAATTGATTTGAAACCCCTATTTATGCCAAGAATGGTGCAAGCCTTAAGTTTTGTCTAACAAGTAAAGATAAAGTAGAGTATTATAATATGACAATTGAGGTGAAAGTAGAGACCAAAACTCACCAAATTATTGTGCTCTGAATCATAAGTCAATTTTTTTGTTGTTGCAGTGAAAGGAACAAGATACTTGTCAGTCATATGCCTGAAAAATATCAATTGAACTACAATCATTTTAAGATGCTCAATACTGGTTCATCATTTCCACAGTCTAGGTACAGCTATGTATTATTACCAATGTGCTTCGCAAGTTTCAATAAGCAAAATTAAGCATAAAACCTGTGCTCAAATTAGTGTGCATAACCTTTGTGTGGAGGGATAACCACTGTAAGAAGAATAAATCATTCCAGGCATGTGAGTGTTGCTTCCAGCACCAGCTAGTGTGAAGATTGTGCCAAAACGTGTAACGTGAGCTTTTGAGGAATGTGTACCCATGTGAGAAATTATTGCAGCTACATCTAGAATTATGCTAAAATATTAAAACCAATATCACAGACAATAGTGCCTGTAAAAAGAATATTCAGAAGGAAGTCAATTACAATTGTCACTATTCAAGTGGAGTATGTCTCAGTTACATTATCAGATAGCATTAATCAGACTACAAAATGCTAACAAACTGAGATGGTGAACCAAATAACTGTTTTTAACTGCTGCAAAGAATGGCTTCTATTACCGGAATCTCAAAAGTCTCTTGAATATGCAGCAGGCCCCTAACTCTTCTATTAGAAGACTATATGTTTTCATCTACTAAACAAAAACACAAGTTAAGGTTCTGGAAACTATTAGATATATTTGATGGCCTATAGGTTACACAAAAAAAAATGAAGAAATGCACCTGTTCTTGGGCGTTTGGACCTAGAATTAGATTTTGCAAGATCAATGTGAAGACTTGATTCTCTCTCGAGGTCAAACACTAGTCCCTGTAAATCATCTTTTAACATTTTGATATTTAACAAAAGCATTAAACATGGAAAAGCAAATTGCGTTTACACTTTTGACTTTTGAAATGATGTGAATAAGAAATTAGTGTAATAGGTGAATGTTTATATCGTGTGTGGTTACCAAAATAGAGAAAATCAATTGAGAGTGGTAAAATACTATTGTATTGTAGCAACAATAATATGTTACCTCTCTTAATTGATTTATCTCTCTTATTGCATTTTAACAAGATCACAGCAATCAATAAATAAAATACACCAATTAACTATATCATCCACATATACCTCTTAATTCTAACACACTCTCTTGATGTTTAACTTTCTACATGAAAATATGTCAGACAAATAGAAAATAAATTGATAAGGCACTTAACAAAGATGATGAAGATCCAATACTGGTGTTACGATTGAGAAGAGTAATGATGAAACCACTTAGCCTTTCTTAAAAAGAGTTGAGATTGAGCTTAATTTAGCACTTTGTCCTCACAAGATAGGAAGTATGAGAATGCCAAGAAAAAAACTGTTAGTGAAAAAAAGAGATTATGATTTTAATATCTACCCTTGTGATGAGAAGTTAATGTTGGGAGAGGGATCAAGTGACATCTAATATTAGCCTAGAGATGTGGAGAGGATGTTGGAGAGGAGAATAGGTACTGTTTTGATATCTATAAGGAACAATGGAGATAATACTAGAAGAGAAATGGTGCTAATTATCTTTTGAGATTGCAATAAACAAAGAATGATTAAAATATGCAGAAATCAAAGCACCGCCCCTTTTTTCTAGAATAATCAAAGGGGCATCCCTAATGTAAATGATATGCATAGTCACATATAAATGTTCCAGAAACAGCAGCATGGCAGGCAATAGTAATACATATATGCACAAGGAAATACATATGCCCGTATTCAACTGTTATACTCAATGACGGAACCTAATAATACTGACAAACAAGTAGATTATACTGGAGTAAAATCCAGAACATTCAGTCATTTAAAAGTTAAGTAATAATATAGAAGAATAGTATGAAGTCTAAACCATTAAAATTAAGAATCATTAACCACATTTCACACAATATTCCAATGGCAAAATTGATTAACACTGTCGAGAAAATCAATTGAAACAAAGTGGCTGAAAGTATTCCAAGAGTAGTAAACTTAACTCAATTAGCATATGGAACATAAATCTTATAATGTATGTATGAGTTGACATATAATAGGCCCATTTTCTCAGACAAGTATTAATAAACAAATTATACTTAATTGTTGAGTTTTGAGAAGAAACACAATTCTTGAGATACCAACTCAATAGGGCTATAAAAAAACCATTGAGAAATTCATTGGCAGGAAAGCATATCGTTTTGTACATTTAGGGAGTGTATTGCAGCGAGCGTTGATTGTTGATCAGTAAAGACAGAAAATGCATAAGCCTGTGACATAAAAAAGGAGAAAACAAATTAATAATGATAAACAACCAGCAAAGGGATTGAAGCTGCAAAATAAAAAACTGACAAAAGGGTGTTTCGACTGTAACCGTTCTATCTAAGAACCACACTTGCTTTGCTTCTATTGCTAAATCCTTTATAACCTTAATAAACATTAGTGTAAGCTACCAAACCAAATATTCCATGCAAGGATCTTAATCATTTCTTCTTTGAGGATTTACAATTTACAGGCAATGAGATAATATTGATAACTTATCATTCTGATGTATGATTTACCATTCCCATAAAGTCAAATCCATCCTAGGCCAACTTGGGATAAATGGAAGCTTAAGTTTCCACAGTAGTGACACTCCAGTATATACATGTAGTTAGAAATGCCTCAGGTTGAATTACAAAGTCAAACAACAAAGCATAAAAATCTTATGTTTCAAGAGATTGATTTCACAAATCACAATCAACATGTTTCCAAAGGAAAAGACTACAGTCTTGAGTTCGTTACACAAATTAAGGCCTTTCTTTCTGCTTACACGCTCGAATTGAATATGCTGAAATAAGAAGGTTTACGTTAGAGAAGCACTGTACTTTAGATCCCAAGCAAAGAACTCTGTTCCCAGATTCTCGGGAAATGAAAAAATAAATCAAATTTTACCATGGAATTGTGAAAATCAAGAGAAGAGAAATGAAGAATAGGCGCACCTGAGAGGACTGTCCAGAGCTCCTGAGTTGTGCCCACTCGTACCCAGGGAACACCCGGAAGAGGTTTTATACACCTTCACGTCGCCAGGGAGCCCTGCTATGAAGAGGGTCCAGACCTCGTCGAACGAAGGCAGCTCTCCAGACGCTGCGTAGGCGGCTCCATATGGGGGAGTTCGGTGAAGTGCGTACCGTGGGTAGTGATCGGACTGGCGCAGCGGAGGTAACGGCGTGCGGCTGTACGGAGGTGGAGGAGCTCTGTGAGGCGTCGGAGAAGCCTGAACCGGTGGCAGAGGGTAGTACGGGTGGCGTGAGGAGGTCGTAGGAGAGCGGTAGTAACCGGTGGAGGGCGGTGGGTGGTAGTAACTGGCCGGCATGTCGCCCATGGCGGCTCAAGCGGCAACCAGGCGGATGGGCTCACTGGTGACCTTGCTTAAACGGGCCGTATTGATAGCAACCTCGAGATGCACAAAGGCAGGCCTGGGCTGGAATAATGACCCATTGACCGAATCATTGTCTCAATTATTTGCATTTTACACGTTCACTATTTCCTCAAGCTACAATCAATCAAGTATTCAAAAGAGAATATTATAATTTTACCTAGTATTTATTTATTAAATTACTAAGTGTATTAAAAATTAAAATTAAATTTAGGTATTAAAATATATTTTTTTAATGTATTCAATTAAAATTTTATTTTATATCGGCCGTAAGAAAGAAGGGGAAATGGAGACCGAGAGCATTTTACAAAAGAGAAAATTTAAGCGGGATAAAAACAATAATAACAAAAAGACGTGGACGAGAATAATAAAAAAGAACAAAAGAATCGGTCAAAAAATCCGATACCTTAGGATTTGCGATCCAGTGAACGGACGATCAACCGCATGATTCGAGTTAAAATTAAGCGTGGATCGAATCCGAAGTCTTCTTTGCTTAACGCGGTCCCCGTCCACTCCGTCCCCCCAAATTGCCCTTTTCTCGTTCGGCTTCCGCTTGATCGGATTCGATTGCAGCGAATTGAAGAGGGCGGAGAAGCAATCGATCGGAGAAAGGGGGAACAGCCACCGGCCGGCGATGGAGGAGGTGAAGCTGTGGCGCGACAAGCGGGAGCGCGACATGTACGACAGCTTCGCGGACCTGTACGCCATCATCAAGACCACCGAAAAGCTGGAGAAGGCCTACGTCCGCGACCTCGTCCCCTCCGCCGAGTACGAGGCTGAGTGCCTCAAGCTCATCGCCCAGTTCCGTACCCTCCACACTGCCCTCCGCGGCGCCGTGCCTTCCCTCGACCGCTTTGCGGATGCCTACCGCCTCGATGCCCAGGCCGCCATCAACCGCCTCTTTGTCTCCGGCGTTCCCGCCACCGTCGAGCACCGTGCCGCCGCTGCCTCCTCGGGAAACCTCTCCGCCTCCACCGCTGCCGTCGCGGAATGCGTCCAGCACTTCATCACCGCCATGGACTCCGTCAAGCTCAACATGGTCGCCGTTGACCAGGTTCACCCCCTTCTCTCCGATCTGTCCACCTCCTTTGCCAAGCTTGGCAACGGCCTAATCCCCCCGGACTTCGAGGGCCGTACTAAGGTCCGCGACTGGCTTGCGCAACTCGCGAAGATGGGTGCCGCCGAAGAGCTCACCGAGCAACAGGCCCGCCAACTCAACTTTGACCTTGAGTCCTCTTATAGCGCCTTCATGGCTGCCCTCCCCAATGCTGGATCTTGATTATCATCTGCTGGTTTCTCCTCCTCCAAGGTTTTCCTCAAATATTTTCCTTTTCTTCTTCCTTTGAGCATCTTAGCAAATATAGACCTTATTGATTCTGAGCATGAAGTATAGTTGTGCAGATATAGACTTTTTTTTTTTCCCTTTGTCATTAATGGTTCCAATCTATTGGTGTGCATGAACTAACAATTGCAAATTTGCGAGAGAGTTCTCTTCAATCTCCTAAACCATTCATCCATGGTCATTACATGATATGACTGGTCTCATGGAATCGCTGCTGCAACCTTATCACTCTTCATGTCTTTCTATTGCACTACATGGAACCAGGAAATGAAATTTTGCTAGGATATAACAGATGAAACATAGAATTTTAGTTCAAAGTTCAAACAGATGTGTAAAACATGATGGCACTTGCAATTCAGTATTGACATGAGATCTTGGAGTGTAGTAGGTTTTGATTGGACTTTGGCATCTCAGATAATCATGCAAAAAAGATTGAACTATTAAAGAATGCACATGATGAGAAAAATGCATATAATTATATACATGTCGATTCTATGTTCCTTAAACTTGCTTCTGATCTTTCCACTTAGGATTACAAATAGATTTTAGTTTTTCTTTTTATCTGAATATGCCCAATGTTTTAGACAGGCATGGTATTTGATCTTGGGCAAGCGCGAATATGTGCTAATGCTCAAAGAGCATTTAGGAGTAGCTAAATCTATTAGCTCTGGATTTTTCTTTTTTATCAAAATGAAGTTTTTAGTGGTTTCTCTCGTTACAGTCGTTTGCCACTCTCATAAAACAACAGGGAAGAGTGCATCAGATCCTTTTCTTTCTCATGCCCTTCCTTGTTCAAGAAGAGAGGCCAAGTTAGGAATGATGTGAGTTAGGAATCTCTGATAATAGTTCGGGATTTAAAACTATGGTTTTCTATGATTCTTTTGTGGTGATGTGCATCTCATTGACTAAACTGTGAGCATCAACAAATTGGATTCACATGGTCCATGTTTAAGGTCATTAAGGCCTAAGAAATAGAGATTAAAAAATCTACTGTATGGAGGTTTTACTTCTGTGAGTTGATTAGGAATTGGTTATATTAGTGCTATTTACGAACTGGCCCCTTCCATAGTCGACTTAGAAGCTTGTCAGCTGTGAAAAAGGCAGATGACTGATCCATTTGCCTAACCAAAATAATAATAATAATTTAGGCTAATCAGAAAGCATAGAGGTGGTTCTCTAACCCTTTCTATTACACTATACAAGTCATAATTTAGAAGAATTTGTTAAGAGTTTTTAAATCCTTATGGGTTATGGAACTGTCCTTGTCCTTCTTGCAATAGGGATTCTCGTTCTATTTCTCTCTCATGCTATCTTGGCAATCCAAAGTTCTCAGGGCACTGTATTACTTTGATAATTGGAGAAAAGTTGATATGGCTCGCTTCAAGCAGTTCAGTATCGCCGGACTCGATAAGATATAATAGGTAAATTATGAAGGATATTTTATTTTAGTGTAGTGATTTTTTGCATGGGGAGGTTAGACATTTAGACATTTTATATTGTAAATTGACCATAAAATCTATTAGAGTAAATACCAACTGCAATAACCCATAGTCCATGTGGGATTGTGTAGGATTGAATTGTCTAGAGAGAATTCCTCTCACAAATATACGAAAAATGTTTGCCGACGTGAAAGATAGCTTTGAAATTCTGCTCTTACTCCAGGGTCTTCGACGTGTTAAAGGTGTAATTGTTGCAAATCTGCAGTCATTAGTTCATTACCCCTTAGAATGAGGTAACAGAATAAGTTTATATAGGTTAAGGATAATGCCTTAACTCAAACGATAAACGCTCTCCAAGCATAATCCAGCTTAACCCTAGCTATTTTTCTCAATAAACAATCCGCACCTCTTCCCTAAAGATCAAAAATGAAGACATAAAGATTGATCTTAATTTTTGATGAATTAATGGATAATTTTTTTTTAATCAAGAGTTGACTTAAAAATACTAGATTGATGGGCCGTTCATTGTAAATACTTCTCGATTTACTTAATTATGAGTATAAATTTTCATAGGACTGAATCGGTAGCTAAAAATAAAATGAAAGAATAGACAAAGAGGTAAACTATCAAGAGCTTAAACTGTTAAAGCCTTCAACCTTGGTCTCAAGGATGCACCGAAAGTAAGTCTCAAAGAAGCATATGATTTGAAGAGAAGTGCAAAAAAAAAAAAAATGCATGATAATAAGAGTTTAAATACGATCAGATCCAGATATACAAACATTG
>JBAMIE010000063.1:4821182-4831784 GCA_037177295.1 Kaempferia parviflora
AAATTTGTACCTTGATCTGTTCCCTCTTGAATCCTATGATATCAACCGAAGCATGCTGAGCATGTCAACTTCTTAATCATACCAAGTGGACGAAGGGAAGCATAATTGTAGGGGGTTTACCTGGGAGATAAACGAGAAGTGTTCTGAAGGCTCCTTCATGAACCCATTCCGAAGATGGCTCAAAATTCTCGGAAGCTTGAAGAGCGGATGGGGTTGTTGACATGGTGAATCTAATTGTTTCCTGTGTGAGCTTGAATGAACTGTGGGTAGATAGTGATGGGTGATATGGTCGCCTCTTATATATAGGTAGCACCTGATAGTGGTTGTTTGGCTGCAAGGGCGATGCTTTGTTATTCCCTCTTCCGAAGGCTACAGTTGCGTCTCATGGCCAAGAAGTTTGGTTGGGACCTCGTCTCTGAGATCGTCGATGAGGTAAAGACTGGAGTCGCCGGCGCGGAAGGCTCTGTTCGATTCGTAAGTGAAGAAGACGCTCAAGTTGTGGGTGGTGGAGTTGTAGCTCACCAACGCATGCGCCTTCCGCCCGTCCGGCAGTTCACACTCATTTATGCCTATCTTTTGGCGATGCTTCATAGTGGCTTCCTTTTTCATTGTTGCTCTAAAGAAAGACTCTTCTTTGTCAGGATCCAAAAGGGAGGAAAACAAAAGAGGCGAAGTGAGTGAAGTCGCGTTTACAGCCGCACGTTCTAACTAATACACTAATTTAGCATCGAAATCGTTACCGCCATGAGGCCTTTCCGTGCAGTCGCATGAGTCGGTTGATGATTCAATCAGTGAGTCTGACTGACTGGATGTGTTCTTACAAAAACATGTTTCATGATTAAGAAATTGGATGGCTCGAGAGGTTAGGATACATGGATCGACCGTAGGAGATACGATGTTCTATACTAGGTACTCGCGTATGAGAGAGCTTGATCGGGATTATTCGTTGCTCGGCACTTCTGACTTGGATAGGTAAGAGCTCTGGATTGTTTGTTGTTTGGCATTTGATACTGGCATGGGGGAATTTGGAAATGTTCATGAACGAAGATTTGACCTAGAGATGAAGCATTTTAGAAATGGGCATCCCAGTGCACCAGAAGAGGTTGTTCCTGACACTCAAACTTGTGATCCCTATGTCATACAATATAATAACTTTACCGTTGTACCAAGGTTCTCATTCAAAGATAACCAATAATGATGAATGTTATTAGTTACGAAGGGATAAGTGTTAGAGTCGTTATAAGAGGATGCCCATTAATGGGGTCGACGGCTATTATAGAAGGATAAAGGACATAAAATGAGATTGATAATTTGAGGATGAGATATGGTAATTTTCTCTAATAACCTCTTTCACTCCAAAAACATTCCTACTACTCTCTTCTGCAAAGCCTCACTCCAAAAACCTAGAGCAACCCTGTTCATTGGACCAGAAGCCAGAAGGTAGGGAGGAACGCTCGACAATGAATATACAAATTTCACCATAACAACCATAAAACATATCGAAATCTAACATGACAAAGAACTAGAGATATATTATGATATGTTTCTCGACCATAAAGTCAAAGCTCTTGAATTATGATATCAAAACGTTGCAGAATGTACAATTGACAAAGAACAGCTGAAGTTCAGAGTAATTGAAACATGATGTTACTTGCAATATATATCTATATAAAGGCAAGTTCGGTAAGCGAAGTTCCTCTTAAACATATGCATCCATCTAAAATACATAGGACCATCCACTTTGGCCTCATAAGACCAGTGTAGATGCTTCATTCAATTAAAAAAAAAAATGGTGGAAAGACACTTTCAAGTGTTCATATAAATTTAATTATGTTCAATTCTATACGTTCAACACCTTGAACATGAAGAGGAAAAGGTATAATCAACCATAGAAAAGGTGAGCCTGTCCCATTGAAGATCATTATTGTCGTATAGTTCCTTGAAATATCTGTGTTTGATAATTATTTTGAATTTTGGTAGTATAATTTTTTTCACAGCCTACAAATGTATCAAATGCATATTTAGGAGAATAAATAGAGATTGTTTCAAAGATACATACAAACAACAATTTATTCTGAACTATGCAACACTCACAAGCTAGACAGACATCCATGAACTCAACTATCTACACTTTTAGTTGAAATAATAATCTTTCCATTGCAGACACACTGTTGGGCCAACAGTGTTAATGTCACCCAATAAAGAAAAAGTAGAAAAGGAAGAACATAATCCACTAAAATGGGCAATCTTTCTTGACGTCGCTGACTTGGGACAGTTTTAAATAATCATCCATCAGCACGCTAAAATCCAGTTAAATGTGATTAGAATTCATCCAAACTAAAGTAGCTTATGCGACAGGTAACAACCACACTTTATTCTTCCTTCCATTTTCTAAAACACAAAGCATTTGATTCGTGTCTATATTGAAGCTAAAAGCATCATCAACCTTTTCTCTTCTTCACACCTAAATTAAACAAATTGCAAGTTGGGCACATCACCATTGTTCTTCACGTGTGTGATCGTACTGAAAATCTGTCAATTTTTTCAGAGATTGTAGGTGATATTGTTCTTACAGTGAAATTTGAAAATAAATGGATGTTCCAGTAGAATTGGATCGACAAAAACACAAATAAGACGTATAAATTAGATTAAAGAAGAAGATACTTCTCATATCCTTCATGAGGTAGGCGGCACCATCTTCAATGGCGATTTCCCAGGAATTTTGAAACGTTTGGCTGTTGCTCTCAGCGCTCTCTTCCAGAAAACTGAATTCCAGAATGGGCTTACAAGTTTAGGGGAAGGAATCGAAGTGAAGTCCAGGTTCTTCCCGTTAGCACTCTGCTTCTTCTTGTTGTTAGAAAACTTTGCCTTCACTTTCCGGAAGGTCACAGGAGATCCGTATAAGAGTTTCTTGCGGGCCTGGCTGCGGAGGAGGGAAGCTGGGGCATGGCGGCCGCGGGGGAGAAGGGGAGACCAAATGCCGCTCTGGGCGTAGTCGAAGCCGAAGGCAGAGTTGTCTGGGAACTTGCCGAGGAGCTCGAGCGACATGGACGGCTCCAAGTACTCCACCGTTATCACCCGCTCCTTGACCATGTCGCTCAGAAGAAGGAGAGAAGATGGGGCACAGAAACGGCTGTAGTGGTGGTGGTGGCGCCGGCGGCGATGAAAAGCAAGAAGATGAGGGAATGAGTTAAAGAGGGAGGCAGTGCTGACCGTTGCTGGGGGTATAGCCGTATAGCGAACAATTCGACCGTTGGGGCTTCCAACGTCTTCACATATCACGTGGGAAACACGTGATGGAATCTAATAGGTTAAATCTTAGTCAAAACTGCTATTTAAAAAAACAAAATTATTAAAAACCTATTTTTATTTAAAAAATAATAATAAAGTAATATAAATTCTACCATAATTTAAAAAAAAACTATAGATGATTATAAATTTTAAAAGTATAGAAAAATATATAATCCCTTTTAAAATTTGTTAGATTGGTAAGTAAATGAGGTAAATTTTTAAAATTGAAGTAATAAAATAATTTAAAAAAATTGCTACTACTATTATACAAATTCACACTTTAAAAAGTTTATTAAATGCAATTCGCTTATTACTAAATTAAAAAATTGTCAATACATTTGTGTTATGAAAATTATATGATACCGGCCACTTATGATTTATATTTCCAATAAATTTCTTTTCTTTTGAGCTTTGGGATGGGTAAGGTTCCACAAGTGTGATGATGTCCAACTTTAGCTTTCACATGCATGCAGTAGTTAGCTTGGGCCAGGACCCTCTAGCTTAGCTTGTTCATTTCAACTCATGTTCTTCCAAATTGATGGAGATCCAACACCAAACACTCACTCTCCAAATGCTTGATCAATCAGTTAGCTAGAGACATGAACATTGCCCAACAGTTTAAGTTTGCTTCCATTAAGATAGATATACATTTTTCATTGCCTTATCTTCGATCAACAACCCATTTTCTTCTTCTTTCTTTCTTTGTAGTTAAGAAAGAAACGTAAATAGGACCTTAAATTTGATCGACTACCGAGTTCTTGATGCTCCTTTAGAAATGCTTATTCATAGAACAAGATTCTTCTTTAATTTGTTGGATCAATTCAAGTTCCGTACTGTGGGTTTTTCTCCTTCTAGTGATCTTGTGTCCTATTGATGCTGTAAAATGCTCATCGAGATTGGTTTGACAGGCTGAATTTCGAGTCGAAAAGATTGAGTAGGAAACTGAATTGCCGAATTAAATAGGCCTATCGAGTCAATTGGATTTAATCTCCCCTCGGTATACGAGAGAGAGAATCTCTCATCCATATAAATTCACAATATTCACAGTTGCAATTCAATATAAATCATTCATGTTCCTTTAAAATTCTCAAATGTAATTCTTATATATGAGCTTCATCCATTAATTGTTTTCTTTCAATATAATGTTAGGTGTGAGAATGACATTTATAATATGAAGTGGATCTTAATGAATAGAAATAAGACTTTAATTTTTAGCACTGAATTATACAATTAAATTTAACAAATGTACTCGAACTGTGTTGATTGCAAGAAACCTTTGAGTGAAGAAAAGGGAGATCAGCTACACACACCACACTGCTCTTCTTTATCTCCAGTACTGAACATCTGCAAACAAACAAATGAATTGTACATTTGATGATCATATAATTTGATTGCAAGGAACTGTGTACATTAAATTAAAATTCATGCATGTGCCATATAATAAACTGCATCAGCAACCATCCTACTTATTTAGCCACCTAATTTTCTAGGTTTGTGTGACTTACATAAAAATAATATTGCACCAAATCTTTTCTTATGATGATAGTTTATTTGCTGCTTTCACTGCAGTACAAGTACCAGTGCCATAGCTATATCTTGAGGACTACTGCATGCTTCCTCAACAGGAAATCATGTGCACAGTAAAAAATATATATAAACAGTACTCCCATGCAAATTAAAGTCTTGATTAACTTGTTCTAGACTAACTAGCAAATAATCAATGCATCGTAATTAACTGACTTTCTTTCACTCGCAGAAAATTAAATTATTGAGAGCTGAACTAAATGACATGAAGCTAGCTAGCTTCTTGAAGAATTAACGCACTGTGCATGCATTGTCTATCTTTATCTTTTGACCTGATATTATTATATTCTCATGTGTTGGACAGAGAAGTTAAGGGTTTGGATGAAGCACAAGAAAGTTCCAGCTGCTAGCTGGGTCTTTGAATTGGTCATGACTCATGAGTGTAAGTTAAGCTAGCTAGCTACACCATTTTCCTGGTCTTTGTTCATGCTTTTGGGAAGGGAAGGAAAAGAAAAAAGAAAAAAGAGTTCTGTTCACAAGAATATAGATCGTCAGCTAGCTTGTCCACTCGAGGGTTAGGGTTAGGGTTGGATCAGGGGTGTATAAATCAAGGGAGGGATCAATTGTCCTTGGAAATTAATGGGTCACCATTGTTGCAGCAAGCACAAGGTCAAGAGGGGGCTCTGGTCACCTGAGGAAGATGAGAAGCTCTTTAACTACATCACCATCCACGGCCATGCTTGCTGGAGCACTGTCCCTAAAGAAGCAGGTATACGTATGATCTATAGCATCTCGATCTCTCTCTCGATCAATTAATCTCTCTTTAATTTATGATCTTCTTTTCTTTTAGGGTTGCAGAGATGTGGGAAAAGTTGCAGGCTGAGGTGGATGAATTACCTGAAGCCTGATCTGAAAAGAGGCTCCTTCTCAGTGGAAGAAGAGAGAATTATCATAGATGTGCACAGGATCTTAGGCAACAGGTGCAGTACTTCCTGCATGAATCCCCAATTAGGGTTTCATTATATTAATTTCTCATGCACCTCTCTTAATTAATTCACTTTTTTTTAAAGTAAAAGATGATTATGCTCACCCTTCTTCGCGATTGCATTCAGGTGGGCTCAAATAGCCAAGCATCTCCCTGGAAGAACAGACAACGAGGTGAAGAACTTTTGGAACTCATGCATAAAGAAGAAGCTGATCGCGCAGGGCTTGGATCCGAAGACACACAACCTAATGCCGGCTTCACGGCTCTCAACTGCCGGTGCCGCCGCCGGAAACAACAACTCAGATGAGCTTTTCCAATCTTCTACAACACCCTTCACCATTAGCTCCCTTAACAAAGGGTTGGATAGGGCTAAAGGGTTCGATAAGATGGCCATTCCACCGACTTTGATGGCGCCGCTGCCACAGCTGTCTAATGTAGCCTTGCACGAGAGCACAGTGCCTGCTGCATTATCCGACCTCCATTGCCAAGACAGCCATGTCTTGATGAGCTTCACTAATGCTTCATCTTCTTCTCCTTCCTTAGGCCCCGTGAACTACGCTGCTGCGTCCTCCTCTTCTTTCATCAACGACCAAACCGGTAATTTCATGGATGACTGCATGTGGGATGGCAGCGATATGGAGCGGCACTTCGAGGCCCTGAACCAGATCGAGGTGGGAGACCAAGAGGTGGTACAGCAGAGGAAGGATGAACTTGTGCAAGTGCAAACCTGCACGATGGGCAACGAGAAGCAGGGGTTGATGATGGAAGCCTATTGTGGTTTTGATCTTGAGATGATGGACAGCTCTTTGCTGCCTTGTGGGGACTTCTACAGTGGAGGAGGAGGAGGAGGATCCATGGAGCAACTGCAATGGCATTGCTAGGTAGCTAGGTTGTGCAATTCCTTCACAGCTGCTTGATTGATTTCCTTTAATTAATTAGCTTGTCTTTAATTAGTTAATTAGCTGAGGCACAACCACTGTGCATGCATGCATCCACTTGATGTGGCAATTCAGGATCTGAGAACTGAACTGTGAATTGAAAACTTTTTCTAATGCTAAATTATCAGATCATGTTTTCTAATGATATGTAAATTGATAGAATAATTATGATCATGTTTCAAAGTCATTATACTAGGGAAATTAAGTTAATGAATTCATATTTAGTTTACTTTTGACTGTTTGATGTATATAGTTTATGTTAGCAAGAACTTAAATTGTTAGTCTCCAAGGGATATTGAAATGCCAATTAATAATATTTAGATTTCTTTGAAGGATTATAATAAATACTCCATAAGCTTGAAGGAGATATATAATCCACTTTAATTTGTTTCTTCTAGAAAAACCTGCATTATGGATAAACCATTTTTTAAGCTAATTAATGTTGTAGAAATCTGGAGAATTAGATAAAAGGCAATTACTGAATATCATAGATGTGCACATTAATTGTAAGTGAGGTTAACGATAGTTAAACAGATTTTGTAAAGCAATTAAGTTTGTATTTGTCAATAGGGCAGGAATAAATAAGGTTGGTACATAACTTGGAGTGGATTTAAACACAATGCTAAAGTTTTAGGAAACTTATATGAAACAGAGAAATGTCTTACTCAATTCAAAGCCTGAAATTTGTATTTTGTTATCTCAGCAAAATTGAATATATTCATCAATATTTATTAATTTTCATATGTAGTTCTTAAAAAGTTAAAATTAGATTAAAGTAATATCATGGAAATTTTAATATTTAAGTTAAGTATTAATTAACAAGTTTTATGCATTATATTATGATCTTAAAAAGTTTTATTTAACAAAATTTGATACCTTTGAAAATCTTAAATTAGTTTAACATAATCCAATACATCAAGAATTAGTATATAAATTGTCCTTATTTAAAAATTAAGCTACTCTCGGATTGTCCTACTATAATCCCCAATTTATTTCTTAAAGATATCAGGTGAACAAAATTATCACTTAAATTTTACAAAAAATCACAGCGACTAAAATCATATTCATATACAAGCATTAATCATAATATATTGACCAAGTTATAATGACTAAAAGCACCCCTAATCTCTACAATTATTGTTGATTCATATTTTGTTGAGTGATTAATCTTCGGTCTCAATCTAAACCAAAGAGGAAATTGGTGTCGATACAATTGAGTCTTAGAACTTAATCATGTTTAATTTGGAGCTTGAAGTGTTTAGTGTTTATAGGGTCTTAATGTATATAGATTTTCCATTGGAACACCCAAGTTAGAGAATCTCAATTCACCAATGGATGAAGCATGTACAAGTCTCCATCTACTTTCCAATTCAATAAGAGTACTATAAGTAAATTCAAAGGTTAGTTTATGATGTTTGGCTTAGAACAATCAATAATTCACATGAATTTAGTCAATGTCAAGATAAATGAAAAACCCGTTTAAGCCAAATACCTAAAAGTCAGAACATTTATTAGTATTGGTTGAGAAAAAACATTATAGAAGACGATCCACGCTAAAGTATAACTTGAAGTAAAATGTTAGGTAATGGAGTGCTGATTTGAAACATTAAAATCATGTTCAATTCAAAAGAAAGAAAGATGATCAACCCATTATTTGGGTTTTTCGATGGGGAAATATTTGTTTCCAAGTAGTTCAACTTCTACAAGTTTTACCTTGGTGGATAACGTGATTAGGTGAGTTGAATTATGTAGTACAAAGTCTTACAAGCAATGATCTTCCAAGTTAAACAAGATTGGCAAAGATATCGCAAATGGATCCTCCAAGTCTTTTAAGTTCTGAAGAAGCATGCATGTCCAAACTGACCTTCAGAAACGTAAAGCAAAGATGTTAATTATATAAAGTAAGGAAACAACAGATTGACAGCAAGGTAATTAATGAGAGTACAGTTGCAGTGGCTTGTTTTTAGCAGGTTGGAAGGTTTGCAACCATGGGAGAAGATTTGATCAATGCTCCCACTGTGCAAGTGGTGAGAGAATCAAAATTTGCATCCCACTGGAGATCGGATAATTAAATATTACAGAGGTTGGTAGGTCTCTGAGTGTGCATAAATTGTACTTCAGATTTATCAGGTAGATGAACTAGAGGAGAAATAATATTACAGAGGTTGGTAGGTCTCTGAGGTTGGTAGGGCTCTTCACTATAAGTTTTTTTGTGTCTCACAAATACCAGAAATAATAGAGTGGAAGTAGCAAAGACAATCAGTAGATAAGATCTGATCACCTAAACTAGTACATCTTTAAACTACAATCGGACCCCAAACTGCTGCAAAGTTTTCATAAAATTTGTATACTTAAATGATTAACTAGATAACGTCGTGTCTGGATGACCGGTCTGATTCCATAAAAGTTTCTCATTGATCATCAGGGTAAATCGAGAAGCACTAACGGTGGATAGCTTAGAAGCTCAGTATCCCTTAGTTACAAGTCCCATTTTAAAAAAAAATCCCTGTAAATATGCCGTAGCTGAAATTTGAACTGTAGATAACTAGAAGATAACTAACACTCTTATCACTATACTTAAAATCTCGTACTATACCGGATGAAATGGTCAAAATATATTATTCTAATAAATTATCTAAATTTAATATTATTCTATGAGGACCCTTTAACATGTAAAATTAAGATAATGTCAAAACGGTAACAGTAGCAGTAATTCTTATATTAATTTTTTATCACTTTGCCTTCAATTCACCATCAACATTGTAGCAAGTTTTACCGTTACCAACTCAATCATACCTTGGGGGCCAATTTATCATCAACATCGATCATATATTTAAACATCAAAACGATACCAAAATAATACTATTTCAATTAAAAATTAAAATATCAATATGACTTAAGATTTTAAATTTTAAAAATTATAATCTTGATAGACCCAGGCCTAGAGCCTAAGGCCCAATACTGCTGGAACAGCCACAGCTGGTACAGCAGGTGCGACAGGCTGTGGCGAGTTGGCTGTGGTAAACCAACGTACGCACAGAGACACCACAAGTGAAAATTTTATTATTTTAGTAAGAGAAAACACCGAAAATTCTATTTACTTGGGAGATTCAAAAACAATTGAAGAAAATTTTCTTTTCTAATTTTTTTCAGTTGTTTATTTTATAAGTCTTTCTAATGTTTATAAAATTATGAAAGAATAGACAGATAGATTTATGTATTCATGATTATTTTTTAAACTTATTTGTATCCGTCTAAATCGAGCGAAAGTGAAATCCTTACTCTTTTGCTCTATGCTCTCAGTTACGTGAGCCACTTGCACCATATCCTCCTCCTCCTCGTGCACGGCAACTTTTTCTTTCCGGCTAGTGCACCATCGTCTTCATTTTCCTCTTCCTCGTCTCCGTCGCCCCATTACTATTCTCCCTCTCATGTCATGTGGTTTGAATGTCATCGAGCAGCTTCAAGGTGACCTAGAGCGTGGCTACGGTGCGAGAGAGACGGAGCAGGAGACCTGAAACAAAGGCACACGAATTCGAAAATCTAGGGCTAGAGCCTAGAGGGAAGTGCGAACCCGAGGAGGGTGTGGACAGAAGGTGATCCGAGTAGGATATCGATTATCTTGGAGCTGACGAGAAGGGAGGTTTGAGGAGAAGTAAAAGAAATAATCATTGTCCTCTATGTTTTTCCAAAAAATATTTAATATTCAGGGATTAATTCTCATACAACTAAGGGCATGTTTGGTACCATGTAATCTGTCATGTAATGTAATCGAGATTACATTACAAGGCTGATTACTTTGTTTGGTATTAACTTAGTCCCGTAATGTAATGTAATGCAGATTACAAAAGTGTATTAAACTTT
>JBAMIE010000063.1:4911834-4922098 GCA_037177295.1 Kaempferia parviflora
ACGACTGCAGACGTGATGAGTTGATGCATGCCTCTCTTTTGCACATCGACGTGCAATCTCTCTCCTGCATGCACAACATGGTATTTTTTTTCAAAAAAAAAAAGCACTACATGGTGTTGTTTTAAAAAAAAAAACAGCACTACACTGTGCCCTTTTGAAAAAAAAAACACGGTGGTGATGTTTTTTTTTTCAAAACAGCACCACGTATAGCTGTTTTCAAAGAAACAGCTCGCCGTAGTGTTTTGAAAAAAAAACAGCATTACGTCGTGCCGTGTTGTTTTTTCAAAACAACACTTCGCCGGGTTGTTTTCCTCAAAACAGCACGACGCCGAACTGTTTTTTTTTTTTTTTTTTTCAAAACAGCACGACGCCTAGCTATTTTGAAAAAAAAAACAGCATTTCATATTGTTTTGACATAAAATACCACCTCAGGAGAGAAATTGCATGCAGATTTGCAAAAGAGAGAGTGGCGTGTCAGCTCGCCATGTCTACAGTCACCCACCATCGGCCATATAAGGGTGTACAGGCTAACACATACATATTTATATATATACATAGTAGAATAGCATTTTAAATTACACAACAGTTCTAGTTTATTTCCCTGATTAATCCTCATAGACTTGGTCCAGTTTGTGCAGAGGAGCAAGTCTCCTCAACCATCCTGCAGCCACCTTGTCTAAGGCCAGTTCAGTTGGAAGATCAAATCAAACCAATCAAGCTAGTTGGAATGACTTAGCTCAGCTATCAAACTAATCTATCAATCCTTTTCTCATTGATTTCCAAAAGCTTCTGCATTTTTGAATAACTTGTGACCAAATGACAAATTTAAAAGCCAAGGTCGTTTTATGTCATAAATAAATTGTAGGTAGCAAGTGTCGGCTTTAAGTCTCTATCTTCTTATATATTGTACAAGATGGATTTGTTGTAGAACATAAACTTTCTTGATGTATCTTATTGTCAGTGAGAAAAGGATTGAAAAAACAGTTACAATGAATAGAAATGAAATTCCAAGAAGAGAGTTGTAGAGGGCTCACAGTTCAACTTCAACAAGATAAGATACTTTTCTTTTTTGAAAATGAGAATGAGATATTGATGAAAATATTAACGATCAAACAGAGAGTATTTTGGTACAGAAGGAAATTTTGGAGTTTTATGCAAATTTCATGTGTCTTAAGGCTAAGAAAAAATTTCCGATCAACCTAACTTTATTGATTAGGACGGTGAAAACGTAGAAAAGAGACATGAATGGTGATTGTATCACACTTTACTAGTGGTACAACTTTACATAAAATTCAATAGGTGGAAAAGATCCATTATTAGCCTCAGAGATTATGGAACCAACATATTACATGATGATGAACTATCTATCCTCTATTAACTTTACTGAGATGGCTATCAAGTGCATAGGAGATTAAGCAAAAACCTTTGTACAGAAATTTAAACTAATATGCAGGTTAATAGATGTGTATGGCCCAATACCCATAATTTGCATTACCTGCGCAGAGAACTCCTTTGACTGTACAAGAAAATCTCGTATATGGTTCTTAAAGGTTGGAAGATCACTTTTCGACTCAAAAAGTACACCAACAAATTGTTTAATCTGAAACAGATAAAAAACAACCACCTGAATATTTAGCAAAGTTCAAAAAAAGGGGCTATAGTAACATGAGGATGTTATCCTTACCTCTGCTGCTTTCATGTTTGGAAAAGATGATGCTAATAATTTTATAGTGTAATCTTGAACATAAATTGTATTGTTCGGGTATGGATATGCTACTGTAGAAACATCCCACAGGGGCTCTGTTATTGCACCAGAATCAACCTGCATGTGAACAGAACTAAGAACAAGGCCAACTAGGACAAAAAATATCTTCACTTCTTACCAAACAAAACAATCGCTGGAGCACCAAGACATGTAATTTAAAGCCAGGCTTGTGGAAAGTATCCGTCAAGACAGCAAAGATTTCTTGGTCAATCGTCAAAAAATAGTTTCTATAGAATTGGTTGCAAAACTCAGAAACCTGCAAAAAAAAATACATTAAGAACACACATGAACACAAAAGAAAGGGGGAAAAAGAAAGATGGTTAAATCTGAATTTTCAACCAAACCTGGAAATTTTTCAACAACTCCAACAAAAGACTGAGACCCGTTTCAGCAATATTTCTTTCAGTATGTCTGAAAGCCCACATGATAGAATCCATCACAAGTTTCAATTGCTGGAGAGGAAAGGAAAAGAATTAAAAATATATAGCAAGACTGCTGAGTGCATTTAAATTGCAATTGATTTTTCTTGTAGTATAACCATTACCTGGTCTGAAAGTTGAATTAAAGCATGAAAACAATGTGTACCAATTGCACGCAATAAAGAAAAGAACTTGAGACGATGCTCTGGATAATCCTCAAAATTCTTGGTGATCATCTAGAATAGAGACACAAAGGCTAGCAAAAGGAATATCCATCAAAACTTTAAACAATTAGCAGTGAAACAATATTTACCTCAAGGGTGCACTGAAAAACAGCCTCAAATATGCGAGGTACATACTCCATCATTGCACCTTTGTATCTACAGGAATCAAGTATGAAATAATTACAAAAGTCGATCAAACATGTAACAACATACCGAAGACAAACTGTCACTCCAATGTGGCAAAACCAAAATATCTACTATATTCAAAATTAGACAAAGAAATTTAGCTCATGAATGTTAAACTTTTTAACAAATGCACAAAATTATCATCCATAAGCTATGTTATTACATCATGAAAACCTGCAATGTTGCACAATTAACATGAATGCCACGCATCCTAAAGTGATGAGCCAGTACTCCTTTAAATTATCTTAAAGAAAAAAAACGATGCTAATAGGATCAAGCATTTGGACAGATACAGAATGCCAGAAAAGTAAAGTGAAGTTAATTATTTGACAGGAAAAAAAAGAATGAACAGCATCCCAAATAAACTTTACCACCATGTATCATTCTAGAGCAGAATATTTGAACTTTCAGCTGGAAGAGAATTTGCTAAAGATTGCAGAGACACCACTCGAAAATGCACATGTGCACTTATACAACAGCAAATGTTGATCACATACAGGTCGCTGGTATTACTTTATGTTTTTCAGGGAGTGTCACTCAAAAAATGTTTGAGAAAACAGAAACAATTGGGTGCACTATAAGTTCAGGCACACAGGGATCACTAGAAAGAAGGAATAGAATGTTTGTGTGGCAAACATTACATCTATACAAAGAGGCCAAATGCTTTTAATGTACAAAATAACCCACATGCAATCAAAATGTCCATATGGATGGCATTCATTATATGAAAGAGACACTAGCTTTCAAATATTCACTTGTAGAAGAACAAATTAATTCTACCAAAGGGATGAGTGCTGCATTTGTTCAGCATGAAAATGAGAATGAATGTGGAACAATAAAAGTTGAAACAGAAAAGGAGGGGAAAATGAGATGAAAATTGCTATTAGCATTTAAAATTTAAGCAACATAAGTGCATGCTATAATGACAGGTACGAGTATATACAGAAAAGCAAAAAAATGATAAACAAACATGTAAGAGAGATAACTAAGCAGAGTCTCATGTTTTGGCATGTGAAACCAAGTAGTTCTTAGTAACAATGATGGAAACTGATAAAGATTTAAAATTTCAGAGCTAGGATATAATGAAACCACCTTGATTTAATCAATATCTAACCTAAAATACACATGGTAAATAATAGAGAACAGACGGTCACAAAAGATACTACAGATTATAATAGATTTCAACCTTACTTGAAAATGAAACTTCCTCAAGATAACCCTTCAACAGAAACAAATGAAGTTGAATGCAGGATAGAAAATGTGGAACTCATGCGTACTTATTTATAATTGTTGAAAAGAGTGACAAGACTTCAGACTCCCTGGCATCTGGCAAATTCCTAGCATAATCACCAAGGACTGGGTCCATCATTGGTGGTACAAACTGCTTTCCAATATGTGGCTGATCTTCAGCTTTGTCAATAAATGTCTCGATCAACTTTAGTGTCTCTCTCTTTACAGATCTGCCAATATAGGTATAGAGACGAGAATAACAGTAAGGTATAGGTTTAGAGAGGAAAGTAACAGTAATAGAATAAATAAACAGGTAAGGGAATTTTCATTCAACTTTAATGTCTCTTTACAGATCTGCCAGTATAGGTATAGAGACGAGAATAACAGTAAGGTATAGGTTTAGAGAGGAAAATAACAGTAATAGAATAAATAAACAGGTAACTAAGGGAATTTTCATTCAGACCTTAGAAGCTTCACAAAAGATGTTTTTGAAGCAAAAGGCCCTCCTTCAGAAATACTACTTGAAATTAGCTCACTATACATCCTGCATCGAGAAGAAACATAATTTATCACATTAAAGGTATTAAATGGAGACAATGGAGGAACGATGTAATAGCATTGGATAATAGGAGTTCAAGCCTCCTTTTTGTTTAAAACTTCTAATTAGAAGGTCTAGATCGCTACAAAACAGGAAGAATAACATACCTGTATACAGAAAGCATGTCCAAGAATATTAAAGATATTTGAGGGAGGACATAAGAACCAAGAGAATTAGCAACACTTGTATTTGTCTGCCAGGAATTACCAAGATACTAATTAGTAGCCATAACTATCAATTGCTTTCATACAATTAATAATCATAATTATAACAGCTATACCAGAAACAGACAACTACACAAATAATCATCCAACATCCAATTAAAAAGTAAAAACTTCTAAAACAGCAAATCAGAAATAGAAATCAACTAAATAAATGTTCTTAAATGTTATGAAAGGAATAAAAAACAACAAATAACATCCTCACAAGAATTTAAAGAAGAAAAAGCATCCTCAGCTGAAACATGAATTTGAATATTTGGTATTGGTGATACATGACAAATGGTATGGGTATCAAAGTTCAAGAAAGGATCAATACTTAGAATTCCCCTAGCCTACTAGTAAAGTAGTGGTCTGACACAATAGAAAGGGTTGCATAACATTATAACAGCATGTAACCCTAGAAGCAACACATGAAGTTCGCTAAATGATCTTTACTAGTCAACAGAAGAGGGACCTAAGTGACGATGAGGTGCAAAGCATCAATAGAAGATTGTCAAACCAAGATAGAGAAACATGAGACAATAACTACACGCTTGCAGTCATGCAGTTCAGCGAATGTTAGAAATGCACAAGGATAACAACAACAACAATAACAACAACCAAGCCTTATAGCGTCGACTATATGAATCATTCTACACCATTAGGCTTTATCCCCTACTATATCATAATTTATATTTATATAAATTTTATCTTTGTTTTATCATTGTTAACCCAGTCTTTTTTTAGTCTTCTTCGTTTGATGTGCATATTTGTCATAGTTTCACTTCGCCTAACTAGAGCATTTATTGATCGTCTAAGTACATGTACGTATCATTTTAAACGTATCTCTCAAAGTTTTCTCTTAATAGATGCAACTCCGACTTTCGCTCTAATATTTTCATTTCTTATGTTGTCCATCCACTTTAACATCTTCATCTCTGCAACTCTGCTCATGTGCTTGAGTCATAGTGACATTCAATTCCATATAACATTACAGATTCAACTGTCATTTTGTAGAACTTTCCTTTATATTTTAGAGATACTTTACGATCACATAGAACGACCGACGCTCTCCCTCATTTCAATTATCCTGCTATATTTTATGTAAGACATCTCTCACAATCCCTTATCCCTCCACACATTTGCAAAAAAATGATCTTAAATACTTAAAACACTCAGTTCGTCTCATATCTTAACAATTGTCTCATATATCTAATATTGTTAAACTTAAATTTCATATATTCTGTTAGAGATGAATATGAATCCTTGCAAACTTTTCTCCCAAAAAACAATGTTTCCCTTTTTATTTACATGTAAAAATTGCCTTCATTTTGTGCAATTTTTAGAAGCAAACCTACAAACCCAACATTCCAATACAAAAATAAGATAACAATTAAAGAACACATAATCAAGATGTATGGGCTGTGATATTCTCTCCTCTGGCATTCAGCAAATATGAAAATCAAATCAAGAAATAAAACATAAATAATTTTTGGCACACCTAAAACTAAACCCCTTTCTACTTGAAAAAAAAAATTGTACTTAAAAAAGACTACAAACACAAACCAAGAAAAAGCAGCAGATTGAATTCAAAACGGCATGCACTGGTGTATTCATCAGAAAGATAAATATGAACCTCAAATCCCAATGGATATGGTTATGGATAAGAATCTCATTCAAAAGATAAGAGCTATAAAATCAATCACAAAATATATTAAAATATTATGGAAAAAAAACAATAAAAACAAATTAACTCTGATTTAAAAAGTCGTCAAAAGAGATACCTGCATTATATTAAGAATTGATCTTATAATTTCTTGGTCTTTCAGGATATCAACACTTTGTCTGGCTTGTCCAATTATTTCAGTCCATTTCTACAAAATCACACAAAAGCCACACTTTATTATGTTATAACTGAGCATACAACAATGGAAACTAAGACCAAAGTATGTACTCGATTTGGAAGATCCATTAATCTTCTCAGATACTCGTCTCTCTTAACAGAATCAGGTTCTGCTTGAATCATTTGACCAACCTGCATTTGTGAAATTGAACCTCCAAATTTCAGATGACAATGTCTAAATGAGAAAATGCTCCATGACAATAAATATTTGCTTACAGATTCATAGAAAGAGTGAATCTGGTGAGGCTGAAGATCCACGATTGTACTTGGAAGACCAGTAAGAAGTTCCAATACAAAAGGCTCCTTCTCTCCCAGCTGCATCATCAAAGAACATGTTGCCATAAATGACTGAAAGCACAAATACTGTTTGCCAATGGAGTTCTGTTTCCATGTTGAACCAATCATTCTTATTCATTCAGTAAAAGATCAAAGAATCCAAAGGTCACATGGAAAGAAATCAGAGCAAACCATTTTTACCACTAAAAGTTAGCACAAATACATGCATTAACACCGTCTTCGTGACTGATAATGAGGCTAAAAACTGTCACCAAACCTGAATGCAACAAAATGTGATCTGTAGTCCTCACTCTTACACGACCAAAGACCGTGAAAATTGCATGTTTGAGGGCTAATAAATTATGTGGGAAACTACAATCTTATTAAAACTGTTTCCGACTCCAACACATGCATAAAATCATGGTAATGTATGGCAAAGACAAAGGCCACATATCACAGCAATAAAGAAATATACAATAATGTTAATACACAAATCACCATGCAATATTAAGAAACAAACAATTTAACCTCTTGATAGTGATTTTTTTATATTTCCATAATATTAAGATTAACCCTCTGTTTACTCCGGAAGATGGAACGGGAAGGAAAAAATTCACAGTGGGAAAAAATCCATAGGGAATGGTAAGAGAAAGGAAAGAAAAGAAAAACATGAGGGAAAGGGAAAGGGAAATGGAAAGAAAAAAATACGAAGGAAGAAAAAACAGCGAGTCGAACTCGAGCCCGCGGGGCCGCCAGCCGGGCCGAGCCATGCGAGACAAACTCACACGCGCAAGGACGCTGGCTTACCGCCACCCACTGCCTCACGCTGGGCTGCTGACTACAATGGTGATAGGTCGCCGTCCATTGCAGTGTGATACCTAGTTGCGACTCTTGCGAGTTGGGTTTGAGAAATACGACTGCACATGAGAGTGAGTTAAGAGGGAGGAAATTGCTTTTCAACCCGTTTGGACAGATAAAAAAAGATAAAAAAAACTGAGCCACAGATGGATTCGTAAATCCGTCTGATAAACAAAAGAAAGGAAAATAATTCATCCTATTTTAAGAAGTAAATAGGGGAAAGTTTTCCAACGTGGAAATCTTTCCACAATTTTTATTGCGATCAGCCTAAGTGTTGTCTTAACACGAATTGTCATAGTGAAAACCTCATGCAAGACAAAGCACACAATAGACACAAAAAGATCTTGTGACTAATCCTACAAACAAAGGGGATGTTGAATGACACATTAATTATGGTACCATATAAAAAAAAAGATATTGTTACTACTCGTAACATGTCCAACTACCAACTCAAGAAACTAAGAAAAACAAAATTAGACAATAATATCCCCAAGAGACACTAGAAATAGAATGCACTAACTCGAACGGTCCTTGCGAATTGGTATGACTAGAAGTAGATATTTAGATTGTATGATCAATCAAATAAAATCGAAGCCATAGAATCATTATAAATAATCAAAAACAAAAATTGAGAGATAATCCTTGCGAACTGGAGTGACTAGAAGTAGATATTTACATTGTAAGATCAATCAAATGGAATTGAGGCCATAGAAACATTATAAATAATCAAAAACAAAAATTGAGTGACAATACATCAACCATTCAAGGAGACAAATGGAGGAGAAGTACAACTTTGAGCAAAAAATAACAATTATAATTTAAGCAAAGTAACTTACCTGAATAATCACAAATCTACGCTTGCATTTCTGGACAATTTTAAGAAAAGTATCACAAGCCATGTCCTGCAATGAGATAAAAGTTAGCTGTTTAAACAGGCAAAACTCCACAACTATCACAATCACTACACCTGCCTATAGCATGTTTAGTAGTTCAGAGTTGGTGGTTTGGCCCTACCTAACCAAAACCAGGTATTCGGTATCATTTCAGTGACTGATTAATAAAATTCTACTACTGCAGATTGTGCACTAAAGGCAAAGAAAATAAATGGACAAAAAAAAAACAAGTATAATTAACACTGAAGCCTCAGAAAGCCAATTAAGACCAACCAGTACCACATCAAATATCTGAAAATCATTTGACTGAATTTAAACATCGTATATCCCAAGTCCATACTCAAAGTAGAGGTATATATATTACATACTAGTCCTCCAAATCAATTAGGTGTAGTTTCAAATGATGACAAATTGAGAAAAAATAACTTGACATGGTATGGACATGCTCAAAGACATCGAATAAATCCTATAATTAAAAGAATTGTATATAATAAAATGGAGAGCGTAGAGGGAGTCCCAAGAAAATATTAGTCAATTTGATGATCAATGATTAATTAATTTGAATATCATTAGTAATATAGTAAAGAATAATAAGATTCATGTAGCTGACCTAATATAAATGGGACAACCTCAAATAGATGGGACAACCATAGTTTGACGATGATGATGACCATCATCTAGTTTCAATGTGGTGGCATTTACTTGTGCAACTTTGCACCTATGCAAAACATTGTAAAACTTAATGGTACATCTTGCTCCCCTACTTGACTAAGTCAAGTTCCTCTTGGTGGGGGGAAATGACGTGGATATGGCTTTTTCAAAAGGTTGGTTAGATTTAGTTGGGAATTGGTTAATTTTGTAAAGGTTGTTTAAATTTATTTGGGAGTTTGTTTAGATCTTTAAAAGGGTTATTTAGACTTATTTGAGAAATTGATAAAAAAAAAAAAAAATTAGATAACTAAGTCACAGTTTTCACGATCTCATTACCAATTTATATACAATCCCTTATATTGGATCATCTTTGAATGATTTTCCCTCTTAGTAAAAGTTGAGTTGTTCTTCGTGTTATATGAGTTTAGGAAGACATAAAGTTGTGAGAGAGACATGAATCAAGGATTGGAAGAAATACAAGATGGTCACCTAAATCCTTGATTCAAAAGTGATAATGAAGGTATACTTTCATCCTTGTAATTCCTATGACAACACCCTTGGTAATGATGCTATTGAGGGTTGTATCAATGAAGATGAATACCATGGAAACAGGAATGTAACACTGAAAAGGAATGCCACAGAACCAGTAATATGACAAAGGAGGTAACCACTGATTCTAGCGACTAAGAAACATGATAAAGACATGATGGCAAGTTTAGCAACGTGCAACAAGTAGATGATACAAGTCTGACATGAGCAGGACCCGCTGAATCCTCTCTAGAAACAAAGAATAGAAAGAAATGGAGGAACGAGGCTGTCGCCCTAGAGGTGACAAGGACTATAAAGAAATACAAACTAGAGAATAGATCAATTAGTCCTGCTTTGATACTAATGTTCCTTTGGTTATTATGGTTACTCCCTTGGATAGTACCATCTATATCTATATATATATATATATATACACGGAATTTATCTGCTGCGGACCTGTGCACTGAAGGTGCCTTCAGTGCACTGAAATGCACTGGTCCGCATGCGGACGGTCCGCAGCAGAACTTTACTCT
>JBAMIE010000063.1:4922198-4935782 GCA_037177295.1 Kaempferia parviflora
ACAATTTGATCTCAAACAATGGCTACCAAGATTTTCAGATAATCAACATGTTTTAAAAGTGAAGGAAGAAACTTATAATTATTAGGCTTCATCTGTCAAAAGCCACCAGGTTCAACACCTCCCATTATGTTGTAACTGAGTAGAAAAAGGTTACTCATAAACCAAAACAAAGTCAATCACCTGTACTCCTGGGTGAGTTTCGTGCATAAATTCAAACAATTTATTCACAACTGTTTTCAGAAACTTCCAATGAGCCCGGAGAAACCTTGGATATTGTCCAACAACATACCTAAAATACATAGTGGATTAGATTATAAAGATGAAAATGTAACCAATCAACCATAGTACAAAGTATTTTACTCACATAATGTTACTTGCAATCACTGCTTTGTTGTCTTTTCCTTTGGTTATTTCACAAAGATTCAGCAAATCACGAATGACCAAAACTAGAAACCTATTTTCCTGGCATAATAAGAAACATTGAAAAGAAACAAATTCAGTTGGTTCATGATAACCAGGAGAAAATATTTCACTATCATACAAGATCAAGTTTAAAAGACAAGATGTCAATTTTCCAATATGCAAGTTTCCCAAAAAATCATGATACTGAAGAGAAAATTTAAGATCATAAGTAGCTTCACAACCAATTCCAAATTCCAGTTTATGAAATTGCCCTTTGGGGGAAAAAAGAGTGAATGCTAATCAAAGTATGTCACAGTGGTTTCTTAACCTAAAGATCTTAATCAACTATTCAATATCAATTACCAGAATATAAACCTTTTAGATTTGACCCTAACAATACACCATATTATATTAGTCACAAGGACTGCCACACAATGGAAATGAACACACAGCATAGGAATATAGGGTTCACAATCAAGAGTATCAAAATCATTGATACTAACCAAGTAGTAAATTTCACAATAGAAAAACAACTCAATGGAACATAGGTTTATTTCTAAATTCAAGTCTTCCAAAAAAGTTGAGTATAATCATAGAAAGAATACCTGCTCCTCCATCATTGAACCAGATATTGATCCAATAGCCCAGCATAATGCATTTAAGTTGTTCCAAGACCATTCTTCCCCACTCAATTGCTTGTTTAGCTTCTTCAACATCTAAGATGAAAGAAAATACATCTCTAGAGTAAATTGCTGATAAAAAGCTGAATAGGAACATATACAACAGGTTATAAAAAACAGAAACAAGGAAAAGATTAAATATAAACAAGCCCCTCTATAACAAAAATAATTTAGCACATTTTTACAGCAAAGCTAAGCTAATTATAAAAATTATCTGCGCTTGAAAAAAAAAATGCTCCCACTTTGAAAAAGCACATGAATAGCAAGCTCTCAACAAGGTTTGTCCAGGTCCTTCCAGAGAAGCAGATGAGTCTCTGAACTAGCTACTCAGTCTCTCCTCTTCTTTCCCCACATCATAGTTAAGCAAAGACCACTGTGTGAAGCCCCAACTTAAAAATACATCTTAATTCATAGGCATATTCAGAAATAGGGCCCCAGATTAGCATTCATTAATAACTAAAATGAAAAACATATCTTGCCAGCACTTCTGAGGTCTATTGTCCACACCAATTCCTAAAAAATCACTTTATGATGATTCAACAAAGTAACATGACATAATAAATCAAACAGATATCAAAATTATATGTTTTTCAATGTATGGGTAAGTTCATGTAAAACATAATGCGAGGATCAATAAATTAAAATTTCAACTAAACCAGGTTCATTTACTAGTATATCTCTTGAACCTTTCAGTAGAAAATGTAATAGTGACAAACATTGGGAAAAAGAAAATATATACCCAAAACAAAACACTAAGGAAGATGACCATTGCCAAAAAAAATAAAATAAAAGTCATATGTCAAACTTACAACATTTACAGGTACGAACAAATGAAAACAATCAATGAGATGTACCTGCTGTTCTGTGTCTTCATGATCAAGGTGTGACAAATATATTAGTGTTTCCCTCATGATCTACACCAGCAGAGAAGAATTAGTGTCAAGTTTATAAATAATAAATGTAAAAATGAAAATAAAGAAACATAAATATTTTCATAACCTAATATGGTATAACTTTTTCGAGAGCAAGTTTGCACTTTATAAACACCTAAATGGCTTGAGTCAGTTATTTAAAATGATCAACAAAACCATAAAAAATTTGTCGTAACAAGGACCCAACTTTTTTTTCATAAAAGTTATTCAGAGTAAAATAATCAGAACTCTTTCAAACAACCTGAGCAGGCAATTAAAATTTCACATCCAAAAAAGGTTTTAAAAAATCAATAGATTGAACACAGAAAGCACAAAATAATTGAAAACAATGAATGGTTGCTCTTTCAGAAAGGGAATGCAGCACAAGCATACCTTATATTGAACAAGGACATCATTATCTTTCATAGTTTCCCGAACTATATTGCCATTTTCATCTTCAACTATTAAAACTTCTTCTGGTTTAGCCATACGACAAATCATGAGTGTCCTTAACTTAGACAACGGAACTGAATAAAGTTGTCTCCTTTGAAGAAGTGGTGAACCAAGACCATCAACGATCTCCGGAATCATTCTTGCCTGAAGAAATGATACGAGCACAAAGTAAAAAAACAACATTTTCAAAAAAGGACCTATCTCAAGCAGTCAAGCAGCATGCAAAAAGAAGAAATCAAAATGACAGGGAACATTACTGGCTAACGAGGAAATCACAGCTATTATTGGTTATTACTTTCTAGTGGTTACAATGGATACATTTCATAAAGAATAACGAATAAGATGTGTGATTCAAAATCACACATGAGCCTAGATCAATAGCATGCACTAGAATACTTTCCCAGAAATAGAACTCCAGCTAACAGATTAGTCGCAACACAAAATAAATACTATTTGCAAGCAAAGAAGAAAGCATAGCATTAAATACAAAATTAATTTCTTAGCTTCAAGGAATATTGACCTAGATGTATCGATAAAAACTATGATTAAATTGTGACTGCTATAAAGGTGGAGAGTGGCAGATGTGTCAAATCTATTTCAATACCTGAAGGAATGGCAAAATATAACAGAGAGAGAGAGAGACCATGCCCAACTTTTGCAATTGTGAAACATACCTGAAGTTGCATCAGACCGCCAGAAGTAACAGCAGTGTTTTCCAAGTTTTGATGTGATTCAAACAGTTCTAAAACCAGCAAATTCCAATAGTCCATGCAAACCTGCACAAAGTAGAAGAAAATTTAACCACCAAAGCTAATTAGCAATGCACAGTAGCTATAAATGGAGAAAAACATACCTTGAAGACTTCTGTATCGTCTACATAAGAGATACCAATAAGATATTCAAGACCCATCAACAATGTGGCTCTATTTTCTGGTGTAGATTCCAGAATGCGGATGTGAGACTGCAAAGGTAAAGATGCCCAGCAAAATTAATATACTGTGTCAACATAATATCCATCTGCTAACTGACAAAAGCAAGAAACTTAGATTGAGATTGAAAACCAAAACTCAGTGATAATACAGCATTGGTAATAGATTCAAGAATGTGAATGCAGATTATAAAGGCAAAACGGCAACAAAAACAACAAAACTCACATTGTAAGATGTTTCAAAATGTGTCTAAGTGAAAAATATTGCAACAAGAATTAACTAACTGAAAAGTAGAAAGGCTTTCAGTAAATTGAAAGGAAAGAGGCTCGTTTTCAACATCAAATGCATTATTTTCTCAATCGCTAGACATGCTATTACCGCATGTAAAATATTAAACAAAAAACTGCCATCGTAATTCCTGCTTGAAGTATATGCATACTCAGATACAACAATTTGTTTTTATAAGTAAATGAAGATGAAAAACTTGCCTTGTAAAACGAAGCAAAAAATAAAGCAAGGTTTTGGATAAATGCCTACAAAAAGAACAATGTGTTAGCATAGTACACTGGTGTAGTACAATGAAACAAATAGTTTTAGTGGGAATTTCATTGGCAACTACCAAAAAAATGTAGAATTACCTGCTCTTCACTTGAACCATTTGTATAAGCTTCAGGAAAATTTGTAGCTGGTAGAATAACAGTCTACAAAAGCAATAGGAAGTTTGACTACATAAGCACAAAGTAGACAGGCAAGTAGAGCCCAAGAAATTCTAAGACAATCTTTTTGGATAAAACTTTCCCAGTTTTTCATTTCTCTTTTAATGAAAAAAAGTGTTTATAGCAATTTTTCATGTTACTGCAGAAGATCAAGCATCCTTTATATATATATAATAAATAAATTTTATTGTATAAAGAAGTAAAAAAGATAATGACATGATTTTTATTTTATTTTTATTTTCTAAATTTTGTAAAACGAAAAGCAGAAAAATTTACAGGAAGCAAACACACTCTCAGGCATATACAAATTTTAAAAATACTAAAATTACCTGCAATTGTATCATGAAGATGTTATACATCTTTGCATATTGCAAATCATAAAATTCACCAAACTGAAGTGCAGCAACCTACAATGTAGCAGAAGGAAGATGCATTAAGCTTCTATGGTGGAGGCAAATACATGTGGTTTATAGCACATTAGACACCAAACATATTCCCGTATGTGCAAGATCAAACATAACAAAGAACATATATATAATCTCCAAATTTAAAATAAAGCACCAAATCAAACTCAAGGTTAATACTCAAGTAGTAACAGGAACACATACCTCTGTCAAGCACTGAAGTGCAGGGTTCCGGTATGATGTAACAGGAAATAATTTCAGAAGTATCTCCAACTAAGTATAGAGAGTGAAAAATAAGTGCTCAGCAAAAATTTACGGAGACTAGTTTTCATAGTGAATCAAATTAAGAAAAAGATGAGAACAGTGAGCAAAGTGCAAACCAGCGGAGACTCAAATATGTAACCAAGTGGAATCCACGATAAAAAAGCATTAAGTGTATCCAATGTGGCCCTGATAAGTTCTGGTCTTTGTGATGCTGACAGTACGTATAAGCATAACTCATGAATGAGTTGAAATTCACTGTTCAGAAGAGACAACAAAATTTAGAAGTTTTAATTTAATGGATAAGTAGAAAGAGCTGAGGAAAAATAATAAAATATATGGTAATTATTTATGATGCAATAGGATGGAAAATGACTGCAGAACATAGCTACAGCATTCAAATTTCAATAAATCATAAAACTTTTCTCAAATCCTGAACAGGAAAAAGCAACTGAAAGAAAAACTTTGTACATCGCTAAACTGATGTGATCGTTATTGGAGCAAACCAACAAGCATCCAACAAAAAACATCAACTAATTCAGTAATCTCAATAGAAGACATGGGAAATCAAATTCTAAAACAATCCTTCTTGTGGATATTTTTCGTTAGGCACAGTTGTGTGTGATAATTAGGCAAATCGAAAGGTAATTCTTCCATATCCCAGTCATCATGATTCCATACTTTAAACAACCAATCAATGATGATTCATTATTTTCAAAACGAATAGCAGGAACTTTATAAAATTTCACTTGCCTTGTTATGGTGATCATTATATGAATGTTAAAGGAAAAGAATCTCATGTTCATTGTTCAACATGTCTAACTAATGTTGGTTTAAATGGTTCACAAAGTCTGCGTTTATTCACAGAAAGTATTTTTCAATGTTTGGTGCAATAGAAAATTATGGTCAACCAATGAATATTTCTTTTGTTAGTAGGTATTTTCTGAAGAAAATGAATTCCATTGGAAAAGAGCAGCAGTCATTTTCCTTAGTCATCCACAAATCACAAGCCTATCAATATGCTAATATTCACCCTAATTCATGCAGACTCATCAATTAAGGAAAGGCTTATCTGACCAGATAGGCCGAGAAGACCACACGATTCAGTTGGTCTGGGCAGGTCGAGTGGTTTGAGCTAGTTAAGCGATCCAGCAGGGTGAACTAGTTAGGACAAGGGTGGGGTTTAGGCTAGTATGTTGAAATGGGTCAATCCATCCATGTGAACCGATCAGTCAAGATAACTCACCACTCTAGATGGGCCAGTTATGCTCATCAGTTCCCAATCATCTCGACTTTGAGAAGGGAAAATTACATTTTTCTTGTATATGTACCAAATACAAGAAAATATTTTTCATAAGATTTAGTGGCATATACAATCAGCAAAAAATATTTTATTTTTCTAAAAAAGATTTTTCCTAAAGACATTTTTCACAGAAATTATTTTGCTGCAAACAAGCATACCCTAAGATAAATAGTGCAGTGGTTGAACAATTTTACATTGAAATATTTTCCTTTCAACAAGTTAAGCGATTTGAAGAAGAGACAATATTAGTATAGCTCGTCCATTTCTAGACCTTTAAATATTTTAGTTTCATTACCAAATAAGACCAGAATTTTCCCATTAGGTTTCATCAAGAAGGTTTGACTTTAAAAAAAGTGTTCATTTCTTATGCCAAAGGAAAAATGTTTATCTACAATTAGCAAAACTAACAGACCAAACAAAGAAAAACAAAATAAAGCAATGATTATCCTCAAAACTAAAATCCTTAGCATTTATTGTTTCCAAGACTGAAGTGGAGACCTTCATCAAACCATACAGCATTTCGACTGTGTGAAATCAATCTATCAAATTTGGCTTGCAATGCACTAAGAATTTGACTATGAGACTGAGAGAAAAATAATTGCAATATCATAACAAAATCAACATGAAGCCACCAAGTAATAAAAAAAAATAACAGACAACAGTACTAATTGAAATATGATACCTGAGGTATAACCAAGTTTTAAAATTTCGAGTTGTGCCAGTTTCATTTTATGACTGGAGCGATAAATATAAATATATTAATTAAAAGATATTTTTACTAATGTTTGATTGTTATAGATGCTTATTATTGAGTTATATTAGAGATATTAAATGTTAAGTTCAAGTTTTGATATGCTTATTGAGTATAAGTCAATTTAGGATTAGCACAAGTCCACCAAGTAGATTAATTAGGTTTAAACTAGATTTGATTTGAATTTATTTTTGGTCAGTTTAAAAATAAATCACATTTATATATATAATAATTTTAATTCATAGCAGTATATTTTATAAGGTTAAAATTTTATTTCTCTAAATAAATGGAGGGGAAAAATTTAACCATCCTTTAAGAGAGATTTTTTATTGTTTATGTTGTAGATGGATGGAGGAAAAAAATTAGCCACGTGGACGAATGAAGAGAAAAATTAACGATTGAGAAAAAAGAATTAATTGGTGGCAAAAGGTGAATCGTGTGAGTCAATGACATCGTGAGGTGGCAGTTGCCTCTGCAACCTTGCTAGGTCGTGTCAGTGTCAATCGGTAGGAAGAACAGGCAATCCCGCCCTGTCGATTGGCACAGCATTATACCATGGATGTAACACAAATCCACTTCATCAAATATCAAGCAACTCAAGTTAATCAAATAATGGAAATATACAGGAACTAAGAAACTGATTGCTCAATTAAGTACAACTACATGAAACAATAAGGTATTTTAACAACTCCTCCAAAAATATTAGAGCTTATGCATTAATGATAAAGAGCAAACAATAACAGAAACAATGGGTAAACAAAATGAAACACAGTCAATACCTGTTCAAAGACTGCTTGAGCTCTTTTATTTTTAGTTGGGTCATCTCCCCCCTGGAGAAATCAAAGACTTCTTCACTCAATAGCTGTGAAACTAACAAACGTCAGTGAGAACTCTGAGATACAGATCAAGCAAAAGAAAGAAACAAATACCTTTAGTATAACCATGCAATTTTCACAGATGGTTTCACTGCTCTTTGCAGCTGAAACAAGATCAGGAATGAAGCTCGACCATTTGGCTGGCCATTCATGCTTTAAGACCTACTTTTCACAAAATGAATACAGTGGGCAAAAAATAGACAGTAATAGAGCCAAAGAAAATCAAGATCAATGCCTTTATCAATCACAATTTCCCAGAGTTGGTACAGCAAGAACACAAACAAAATAAGGATATCATATTTGTGTGTATGTGTGTGAGGGTGGGTGGGGGTGGGGTGGGGTGGGGCAGTTGAACACCATTGATGGCCAAAACAGTAGGGGATATCATCTTAAGTGTACGTTGTGAACCATTTGGATGGGATCTTAGTCCACTGCAGACAATAGGGATATGTTGCAATTTACACTCTCACATGATGATTTCAATGTTCTTTGAAGCTGAAACAAGATCAAGAATGAAGCCTGACCGTTTATGTTTTAAGACTACTAATAGAAAAATAGAAAGCAAGAAAACTAACAACCAATGATACCGGTCCCAGCTTCTCTGCATTGGTATGGCAAGAACACATAAGAAAAAAGGGGAAAATGTGACAATGCCATTGATGAGTGAAATAGGTAGCAGATATCCCCTTGAGAGTACATTGAGAGTCATTTTGTTGGGATCTCACTCCGCCATAGAGAACAGGTATCTCTTCCCATTTGTAGTCTCACATGACTAAGTGAAACCCTGCTTGAGAAACAACCCCACCTGACCAACACACACACACACACACACACACACACACACAACAAGCCAGACAAGTGGAATTACCTGCACTAATATGACATTTAGCTTATTGATGTAGAGCCTTTCCTTCCGAAAAGATGCGTCACTAGTAGAAAGCTGATCGTATGGTAAACATGTTATGCCAGTATGAAACAATTAGTGCATCAATAGCAATGAAAACAATATCAATGTAGCTGGTGTCATAGATACCTGAACAATAACATTAGAGACATAATTTTTCATTCCATCACGTTGTTCAACTGGCAGTGCATTCCATCTATACTTAATGACATTTTCTAGTACCTAGGCAGTAATTTAAAACAAAAAAAAAAACATTAGTAGTTGCAAGTCTCTGAAGATGAATTAATGGTAAAAGTTTACATCAGAGAAAGAAATACCAGGCATAAATTACAAGAACAAAAACTGTGCATTTCATTTATAATTGGAAAACCTTGAGCCAGTTTGAGGTCATTACCATTTGAACTTTGGTCAAGACTTGAGAATCACAATACTGATGTGTACAACTGAAACTAATGATTGGCTTCCCTTTTACACATTGATCTTAAGAGGGTGAGGAGAGTGATACCAGGCTCACTAATTCTTTAAAATTGATGACAGTCCAAAAAAAGTTAATGATGAAATTTTAAGGGTGAAAATCAAAAGAGCACATCTTATGAAGGTGTGGTGCAGTGGTGAAGTACTCGAAGAAGTAATAAGAGGAAAAAGTGAATGATGTCATATGAATTGTTCACGAGTTTTACTATAAATGTTAACGAGTCAAGCTCAAACACTCAAGCTTATTTATGATACACACGCACATAGATAGATATATTGAAAATAGTTATCTTGTGTTGCATTGAGTAGTATTAGAATTAAGCTAGATTCGATTTCAATACGAGTCCACTTCTCTTTGCAAGGGACCCATACCTAACACCAGACTTCGACTCTAACCCATCTTGCATGGGTGAAAAATCACATCGATTCTCCCTTCCTTACTCTCCCCCTACAACACAGACAAAACTCACGCCAGACATCTTCTCCAACCCTCATATTGACCCTCCCAAGAGCCATCCCTAGCAATAGCAAAGCCTACTCCCAGCATCTCCAACAAACAAAACATCTCCTGCTCCTTTGCACCTACAAAGCCCACTCACTACCCCTGACACAAACATGAGTAATGTCACTCGATTGCTTGCTCCACCATCACACCACAACGGCACAAGTAGGGTTTGTCAATGAACAAGATGTTGATAAACAAACTCAGTATTTGGCTCAATAAAAGCTATTTATATTTTTACAATAGTGTAAAATATATAAATAAAACAAGTTTAATCACTAGTGGGCTTGATTGGTTAACATTCATAAACAACAATTTATGGACAACTGTATTAATTAACTTGTTTATGTTTATACCTCGGTCTATTTTTTATTTTTTTTATTAACATACATAAAAAATATATATATAGTTCCCAATGAAATTTTATAATTTCAAATTAATTACAAATGTTAAAATGATATAAATTTCATTTATTAAATTAACGTTTCAATTAAATATACGGGAAAAAATGCCTTAGTTGGGCTTGATAAAAAAAAACTCAAATTTGGTTTGAACTTGACTCAAATTCAATAAGATTTCTAAGAAACAAGCTTGAACACACTCAATACAACAACAACCAAGCTTTTATCCTACTACATGGGGTTAGCTATATGGATCTTTAATAAGAAAATAAAAAAAAACTTGAACCACCTCAACTTGGCTTTACACCCCTACATTCGAGGATCTTGAGATTAGCACCCCGTTGCTTGATTTTAGACATGGTATAAATGTCCCAATCTCAACACCTCCTTTGTTACTTTGCACGAGTCACAAGTGCCACTTCTCTACTACTCACCCAGCACTGATCAGCTGCCTATTCTTTTACCACTTTTCCTAGTTTAGCCCATTACTAGTTCAGCCCAGTTATCACCATGGCACTTATTTTGTTTAGCAACTTATTTACACCTTAATTTTTAAAATAGAGAATATATGAGTCTACTGCAAACCATTTGATCCTTCATCAGTTTATATTGCCTTTGTCTCAGGTTTCACCCCTCAATCCCAGTGTTTTCATCCGTAGCACCAATATTTCCCAACATCAAAACTATAGTGCAACTCAAAAGAGCATTCATGTTTCTCAAGAAATAAAGCAAAGATGAAGATGCACGAGTTTCTCATTCATTGAAAAGGTCAACAAAGGAAAAGAAGATAATGAGGAAACCATGCCCAACAAAGTTGACAAAACAATTGCTTCTTGTGCTTAGGAATGACAATAAAGAAAAATGTTTAAATTCTTCTTGTTTTATAACATCTTCAGCAACTTAATTGTCCTATTTATCTATAGCATAAGAGATGTCCTTTAGAAGCTTCTCACAAGTAAGAAATCAACGCATAGCTTATTCCCTTTCTATATATGGAAAAAGGAATCATTTCTATGCACAGGCTCGCTATTCACTTTCTAACCATTTCATTTTTTTCCTATATATAAGTCCATTTCCTTAATCATTTGAAGCATGATTAACTGAGTTAGTCCAGCACCACGATTTAATTCTTGAACAGCATTTATGAAAAGTTATAAAAATTTCAGTGTGATATCCACACACTCACATGAGCTCAGTTACTATGGTTAAGCATTGAGGTTATAAATTCATACAAAATGAACCCATCAAAATCCATATGAAATAAAATTTCACTGAAAAAACAATAAACAAGAGGAATGGACAGTTGTAGAGAAAACGCAATTTACTGCAAAGTTGTACATGTCCTATAATGCATTAGGAGTAGAAATAAATATCCTTGATTCAAGGACTACTTTCTCCTAGTTCTCCCTTTTAAATCTCTTAAATTATTCTTAGCCTCTGAGTCAATAATGCAACAGTTACTATCTGTGACACAACATGTTTTTCGATAATATGTCATGATTTATGGAGTTTAGCACGTATTAGCTGCTTAAATCCCACTATGTGCATCCTTTTTTATCTTAAATCTGTGGCAAGCAAGTTGTTAAGATAGCATGTTCATAATTGACACGGGACTAAGACTCACAAATGAGCAGTTTGGAACCGCATTATATTTATTATATTTGCATACTACATCATAGACAGATTGAATTAAACTGTTTCCAGCTTACCTGAAGTGCAAAAAACTTGGTATTCAAGCTTTGTGAATTTTGCAGAATGTGAACTACTTGCAGCCAAGTATCAGGGTTATTCTGTAATTCTCTCAATATCTGGTCGGCAGCTGACCTCTGTGCCAAATCAGAAGCCAAAAATTCAGTCTGGTTACCCATGAACTACTTATCAAATAAATAAACCACACAGCACATAGTTCTATACAAGCTATAACTCTCCTACTCTCCTTAACAACCCTTTTCAGGACAAAATTGGAGCCACAAAACAAATAAATAATACCTCTTATGATTTTCAAACAAGCCAAACACCTGAAAAAAAAAAACATCCAGGAACTCTAGCAAACCACGACGCGAATCAACAAACCGAAGAAAGACATGAGAGCAGCCCGAAAGCATCAAACACCGTCCTCAAAAACCCTAACCGGACCAAAAAAAAAAAAAAAACAACCAAAAGAAGAGACGAGGTAGAAGAAAAAGAATGCCGGACGCAGCAGCAGGACTGACCTCCTCTTTGGACCCCGTGCCGTAGAAGGCGGACACAGTGGAGTCGAGGAGGGCCACATCGATCGGCTGGTTCAAGTCCCTGAACCTCTCGGCCATGGCGCCCTGCGATCGAGACAGAAAACTCTAGAAACTCACACGGCGGCTCTGCGTTGTGGATTCAATTCAAACTTCCCCTTCCTGTAAGAACCCTCCCGCATCCCTCCGCTTCTTCCGTTTTATAGCTGTGTTCTTATTTAGCTTGGATGTGACGCTAAGAAATTAATAGGTGGAAAATAAAATTCGTATGGGAACGCTGACGGGGTTTGGGCTTTTGGGTTTTGGGGCGGAAAACAAGGGCACGGGTTTCAGCACTAATAACGAAAACGCCATGGAGAAGTATCGAATCGTGAGGGGCACGCTGGTCATTTCGTTCATTGTAATATTTGAGGGATATGCACATTTTGGATAATTTACTGAATCCCATCTTTTATTTTTAATATTATCAGATCAACCAAAATATCATTTTAATTTTTAGCAATTATCCTTGGAATAAAAAAAAACTGATGAGATCCTCTATCCCATAAATATCACATACTCAGTCATATAAGTGTTTTTAATAGCTCAGATTATATTTCTATTTGATCTGAACTGTTAAAATGTGATCTGAGCCATAAAAATACTTATGGAACATAGATACATGATATTTATAGGACAAAGGATTCCATCTTAAAAAAAGGCGTCGTATATATATTTTATCCAGTTCTTCAATAGGAGATGGCTAATACGACTCCATAAAAAAATTTATTTACTAATCATCATAATAAATCAAAAAGTATCCATCCAAATGATTAATGCTTATTATTTTAATGGATATCGATATTTAACTAGTAATCATAAGGTGACTAATCTATCCCATTTAAATTTCCTAGGCTATTAAAATAAATTAAAAAATGGTTAATCATTCAAATAGTTTTTGGTCAACTATCCATTAAGAATAGTCATATAAAAATTTTTATAAAATGGTTAATCATTGAAATAGTTTTAGGTCAACTATCCATTAAAAATTATCCTGTAAAAATTTTTAACAACCACTAAGATAAATTAGAAAACTCTTACGCTCATGCAAAAGACGTCATATTTAAAGAATAATCAAATGGAGTCTTTTTTATAAAAATCATCAACTATATATCATAATTTTTATTAATACATTTATTCATGACAAAATTATTATAAATAAATACTATTATATTAAAGTAGTTTTTAACAACTTCATACAATTTCCATCAAAATTATTTTATGAAATATTCACCAAATTAATTTTTTATTTAATTAATAATATTTGTTGTGGAATCTTTAACTCCAAGGCACGTAAACGCTGTCTTTTAAGAGATGTTTTCAATACGAAAAATCTCTCTCAGGATACAAT
>JBAMIE010000063.1:4949309-4968783 GCA_037177295.1 Kaempferia parviflora
ATTTCTCGCAGCATGAACATCAATGGATGGGAAGGCATGATCTTCATCGGATTGAATGCGGCAATCAGGTAATCACAACTCTGTAGAAAAACTGATTTTTTTTTAATAATTAAAAAAATCAATAGCAAAGGATAAAAATAAAAAAAAAAAATCATTTTTTTTATTTTTTATCAAAAAATTGTTATATTCCACTGATTAATTATAAGTAGTTCCTTGTAAAAAATATAAGTAGTACATTATTAGATATTATCTCCTATCAAATGAGAAATCTAAATTGTAGAGTAATTAAAGCTGAACACCGCAACTCTAGGAGTCTCACAGTCGGACTCATGACCGTCTATGAGGAGATAAATTTAAAAATTATACTTGACCACTACGAAGAGGAAAAATAGCCATTGAACGTGTGGAGAAATTTACATTGTAGTAGTTATGATTTGTAACTACTACCATACTAATTATAGTCGGTATAAAATTGTACCTACTACAGTGTGAATGTTGTTGACTAACTTAACATTTAAAGTTAAAATCGGCATATTAAAAGTCAAAGCTTATTAAGAACATAGTATATTTGATCAAAGTTGCAGTAATTTTGATTAAAAGCTTTGGACAAAGCTATAATTTTTTAAGTGCACACTATATATATTTGATTAAAATTGTACTATTTTAGAGTAATTTTGATTAAAATTATATCATTTTTAGAATAAGTGTAACTAAAATTATATCACTTTAGAATAACTTAAATTAAATTTGTACCAAGTTTTGGTTAAAATTATTTTAAACTGACATAATTTTGATCAAAGTTATTGCTCAAAGATTTTCTAATTTTAGTTAAACTTACTTTAAAATGGTTTAGTTTTAATTAAAATTATTCTTAAGTAGAACATAAAAAATGTATTTAACATATCAAATTATAGATCAAAGATCATGATCTAATTTTAGTTAAACTTCTTTTTTATAACGGTGTAGTTTTAATTAAAATTACTCTAAGGTAGAATATAAAAAAGGTATTTCATATATATGTTCTTTTAATTTTTCAAAAAAACAGGAAAGTATATTGTTTTATTTTTTTTTATCATTAAGTAAGTGAATTACAACTTAGCCATTGTTACGGGTCATGTTTAGGGGATCACTCACTGACTTTGGTTGCACCACCTTCTCAGCATCCGAGTATCGAATGAACTTGGGTCGGGCCGACCCCGAGCAACCAAGTATGCTGTGATCGTGGTGCTGGTTCAGTCGCTTGCGATTGGGCTACTCAGCATGGTGCTCATACTCACCACTCGCAACCACTTCAGTGTGATATTCACAAATGACAAAGACATGCAGAGGGCAGTCGCACAAATAGCTTATCTTCTAGGAATCACCATGGTTCTCAACAGCATCCAACCAGTTATTTCAGGTGAAATTTTATTTATTTATTTATTTTAATGAAATTTTCATAATTATGAGCAGAATTTTTGAATTTCGTGTTGCTCGATACAATGCAGGTGTGGCTGTTGGAGGTGGTTGGCAAGCTCTTGTAGCATACATCAACTTGGCTTGCTACTACATTTTCGGCCTCCCGCTCGGGTTCCTCATGGGTTATGTTTTCCACTGGGGAGTTCAGGTACTAGTAATACGAATGTCGAAAAGGATAACATTACGTGACTAGAGGGAGTTTAAAGCCTAACACAAATCGAAATAATCGTTTAGTCGATTTGGACTACCAAATTCGTATAGTTTATCAAAAACTACTTTTGTGTCTCACTGGGCTCCACTAGCTTCTCCCGACTCACTTGAATTAATCGATTGACATAGCTCCTCCGGCTTAACTGATCCGATTAGAACAAAAGGGTGGCTTCGCGACATCTTTAAGTAAAACATTGTGCTAAAGTTGGACTTGTGTTCTCAGGGAATTTGGTTTGGTATGCTTTGTGGGACTTTTATCCAGACCCTAGTTCTGTTGTTCATAATCTGGAAAACAGATTGGAAGGCTGAGGTGAAGTCGAAAAATAATTGTTCCTTTTATAGATTTGATGCAAATTAAATTGAGCTTTGAGAATTCCTGAATTGTGAATTTGCAGGCAGTCGGTGCCGCAGAACGCGTGCGATTGTGGGGTGGGCAAGAAGATGGAACAATACAGAAATGATTTCGATCTAGATCGGCATAACATTTTTCTAGAGAAGATTTGGTTTTTTTAGTTGTTTTCTTTTTCATGCTTTCTGTAAGAAATATGTAAATGTTTTTTTGTGATAGGAAATAATGTTTTGAGTCAGTTTAGGTGTCGTATCGAACATGATAAAAAATCACTTTTTACTTCGACACACAGGTTACTTCAGTAATTAGTAATTTCGAATTAGTATATAATAAATAACTTCGATAATAATACTACAGAAGTAAAAAAACTATGTTTTACTTCGTATTTTAAAAAATACGGGTCTCACTCTTTTTTTAGTATATTACTTTGACATAATGTATTTGATGAAGTAAAAATATATTTTTTAAATTATAATTTATAAATATTAAAGTAAAAAAAATAAGCTAAATAATTTTATCTTAGTGCCGAACAAAATATTAGCACCGAAAAGCTCTCCCCATTATTTTCTCTAACTATTAAAAACACATTCTCCTGGTAAAAAACACATCGACATTAACACTATTAAAAAGTCCAAAAATGAACCCAAATACATATAAATAATAGAACGGTAAATCTGTATGGCCAGATTCTGGCCAGCCAGAATACCATATTTATAGTGTATTTAATTGTTATGTAGTGCATTTATAAATTATGATATTACCTATATACCCTTATTAATGATTTTAAAAATTACAATAATAATATTCTGGCTGGCCAGATTCTGGCTATTTAGCATCACCCATAATAGAATCTTCCGACCAAATAAATGAGGATACCTTGACAGTGAAAAGAGAAACGTTCTCCCGGGAAGCGGAAGCCAGTTCAATTTGATAAATGGAAAAAAAAAATTAAATGGACAAATTCAGTTTTAAAGAAAGGACAAATGTTTATTTAAAAATATAAGTGATTTAAAAAATAAAAAATATTTTAAAAATAGATATTCAATTTATATTTTTCTATATAGAAGTGATTTTTATAAATATAGTGTCTTTTATAGAAGTGATTTTTCTAATTTACCGTTTTTTTTATTTTATTTTAAGATTGAAAATAAATAATTTAGGTATTAAACTATAAATGAAATGATATTTTGATAAAAAAAAATTAAAAGAAATGGATTTTTTTAATATGGATAAAAAAAATTACGCTTTTATATTTTTCCATTTTTTTTATTATTTCAGAATTATTTGAAAAAGAAACTTAGATAAATACACACGCAAATTAATTTTTTGTGACAGAGAACAAATGGGGAATTATCGTGGCCTTGGCCGCGGCCACGTAGCACCAATCAAGCGATAGCCGATAGCGAAGTCCCTCTCCCCCTTCCGCTCTGGAGAAGGGGAAAAAAAAATCTCCCTTTCGCAGTCTCCTTTACTTCTACTTAAATCCCACCCGGGAGATTTGGTTCCTCGCCAAGCGGACCTCCAAGATTTCCCTTCTCGGCGCATCGAATTCGGTAAGATCTTTCTTTCTCTTATGTCCTTTCCTCCCAAAAAAAATGCGTTTTTTAGGGTAGGAGAGATGTAACGCTGACGATGAATGGATTGTGCTGTTGCTTTTTTTTTCATCTCCTTTCTCAAAAGGAGTTAATGCGAGTGGACGTTAAGCTTTATTTTGTTAGGTGTATAGGAGGTTCAATTTTGGATCTTTCCTCTTGCTTAGTTAGTTGTTGATCGTTGTGTACTAGATACTTTCTGGAGTGAAGTTTTCGGATAAATCATCTGCATTCAAGAGCATATTTTTATGACGTGGTAATTAGGTTTTGAAGAGTTATACCAGGTTGGTTTTTTATGCCTACCGAAGTAAAAGCCTGGAACTCAGTTTGGTTTCTGGACCTCATGCAATAAGCTCGCGGTGTGTTCTTTTTTTCTTCATGTTGTAGTTAGGAATGGAAGGGGAAATAGGTTTCATAAATATAGGGCTTAAAAACTAAGAAATTCCTTGCAAAGATGTATGTTGGCCATCACCCACATTTCTTAGGCTAATGCCTTTTCTTTTACTGATTTAGTTCTACTTTGATAGTATTGCGTAAATAACAGTAGGTTGGGAGAAAAAGAAAAGGTGGGACTAGTGTTGAGAAGTTGTTAGGGGTTAGCTAACTTTAGGATTTTAGTTCAATTCGAGGCATAATATAAGCGAAAGTTCACAATTTGGTAGAATTATGTTCTCGGTTGGGCGTTTTAGTAAGCTTGTATCTTTTAACTTATGTGACCACTGACTGCGTGAAGACATCTAAAATATTTATTGTTAGTGCAGTGTTTCGGATCTATTTGAGGCCAGACTGGATTAGTCAGGTAAAGTTGTTTTGTACTACAAACCTTATTAGCAAAACTATGGCCATAATTGGTCAAAAACAGAACTGAAAGGTCAGTGTCTTTGATATTCTTCAAAATATATCAAAACTCTTGGTGAATAAGGTTTAGAGTCTGGCACATCTTAGGGCATTATATATGTATCCTTCTGTTGGATCATATTGGACGGAACTTTGTCATCTGTGAACCTGGCTGTATTTTATTCAGTTATGTAACACTGGTTGATCAATTTTCCAATGTGCATAGACCATATTTTGTGGATCTTATACATATCTGTATATATTTTGACTGTAAGATTCATATATATTGATGTTCAGCTGCATTGAAATCTTGACACAACATAGTAGTTGCATATCAGATTTGTAGTAAGTTTAGAGCTTAAGTGAGAACATATTTTTTTTCTTTCCTATAGATTCCTTATGAGTAGTGACTATGCTCCCATTCTTACCGGTATATATTTCTGCTTACTTAAACTTGATAGAGCTCTTTATGTTGCTTTAAATTATCATCATTATCACTTTATCCATATTTCTGGACGTTCAGGGTACTTAATGGCAACTTCATCTGCATGCCTTACTTCAAGACCAAGAATGACTAAAGAGATTTTTGGAAGCCGTCTAACATATTCAGCGAGTCTTCCTTCCCTCATCTCTGTGTCTCGTCCAGTCTCAGTTTCTGCCTCTTTGGACCGAAAGCAGCATGAACAGAGAAGAGGGGTCCTTAAGTTGCTTATTGGAAGTGTTGGATTAGGCGTTCCTGCCATAGCTGGTACAAGGAAAGCTAATGCTGATGAGCAAGGTGTTTCTTCTTCAAGAATGTCATATTCGAGGTTCTTAGAGTATCTAGACAAGGATAGGGTGACAAAAGTAGATTTGTTCGAGAATGGGACAATCGCCATTGTGGAGGCTATTTCTCCTGAGCTAGGTAACAGAGTGCAAAGAGTCCGTGTACAACTTCCAGGACTCAGTCAGGAGCTTCTCCAGAAGTTGAGAGAAAAGAATATTGATTTTGCTGCGCATAATGCCCAGGAAGATTCTGGATCTCTTTTGTTCAACTTGATTGGAAACTTAGCTTTCCCGCTTATCCTTATAGGAGGTTTGTTTCTTCTGTCAAGGCGGTCATCTGGTGGGCTCGGAGGCCCAGGGGGGCCTGGCTTTCCCCTTGGCATTGGTCAATCGAGGGCTAAGTTCCAGATGGAACCCAATACAGGGGTCACTTTTGATGATGTTGCTGGAGTTGATGAAGCAAAGCAGGACTTCATGGAAGTAGTTGAGTTCTTGAAAAAGCCTGAAAGGTTTACTGCAGTTGGTGCTCGCATTCCTAAAGGTGTTCTTCTTGTTGGTCCCCCTGGGACTGGAAAGACTTTGCTCGCAAAGGCAATTGCTGGTGAAGCAGGTGTCCCATTTTTTTCAATTTCAGGGTCTGAATTTGTTGAGATGTTTGTTGGTGTTGGTGCTTCCCGAGTACGTGATCTTTTCAAGAAGGCAAAAGAGAATGCTCCTTGCATTGTGTTTGTGGATGAGATTGATGCTGTTGGAAGACAAAGAGGAACAGGAATCGGAGGAGGAAATGATGAAAGAGAACAAACTCTCAATCAACTTTTGACAGAGATGGATGGCTTTGAAGGTAATACTGGTATAATTGTAATCGCAGCAACCAACCGTGCCGACATTCTAGATTCCGCTTTGCTTCGGCCAGGGAGATTTGACAGACAGGTGTGCGTGTTGTCTTAATTTTGATAATACATCTCAAAAATCAATAAATTAAGAAATCACTGGCCTGTGCATCTACCGTTAGATAATGATTTGACATTTCAAAAATATCTGTTGACTCTGAGTTTACTCTAATGACTGCAAAATTGTAACTATGATTCTCAGGTGACAGTGGATGTTCCAGATGTTCGGGGACGAACAGAAATACTTAAGGTGCATGCAAGCAACAAAAAATTTGAGAGTGATGTTTCACTTGATGTTATAGCAATGAGAACTCCTGGTTTCAGTGGAGCAGACCTTGCGAATCTTTTGAATGAAGCAGCTATTCTTGCCGGGCGCCGAGGTAAGACAGCAATATCTTCAAAAGAGGTAGATGATTCAATTGATAGGATTGTAGCTGGAATGGAAGGAACAGTAATGACAGATGGTAAAGCCAAGAGCCTGGTTGCATATCATGAAGTTGGCCATGCAATATGCGGGTAAGAATATTTAATACTTCATTTTACCATAATTGTCTACCGTAATCCTTTATTAATTTATCATAAAAAAAAGCCTAGTTGAAGTAAATTTGTAGCCCACTTATATGCAAGTAGTATGTTCCTTTTCTTTCCTATTTGCATGTGGCATCCTAAATCTAGTTAATGAAGCTTCTCCATAGGGATAGTAATGATCCAAATGTTCTCAAAAAGTACTTCAAGAAAATCAGATTCTTGAACTTGATTTATGGGTTCCTCGAGAGAGAAATATCAGCAAAGTTCTTTGTATTATTACATAACCATTTTCTTTCATCTCGTCAACATAGAAAAAATTAAATTCTGTGCTTGGTAAGAAAAATGAAGCATAACATTAGGCCACGAGGTTTTTTCCACAAGGGATATCTCACAAGGTTAGAATTACATACAATGAAAATGTATATATTCTCGATCTCTGTGTGGATGCTTCCTTTTTTGTGTGATTTTCTTTCCAACATGACTACCTAATAGTAAAGCTTCTAAACCTAATCAGTATCAGAGATTGTAAGGTACACACACCTTTGATGTTGAGTCGTGAGCGGCCCTTAATGAAACTTCTATGAACAGTCAGTTGAATGGAGTAGCGTATCTTGGATTAGATTAGCACACAATTCTCTTCTTCGACACCAACATATGTTGGATTAGCTTTAATCTAATTGACCTTATCAAAATTTCAGAACTCTTACTCCGGGACATGATCCAGTACAAAAGGTCACTCTAATTCCACGGGGTCAAGCCCGGGGACTGACATGGTTCATCCCTATGGATGATCCTACTTTAATCTCGAAGCAACAACTTTTTGCAAGAATCGTCGGTGGTCTTGGAGGTAGAGCTGCGGAGGAGGTGATCTTTGGGGATACTGAGGTGACCACTGGCGCAGCTGGTGACCTGCAGCAGATTACTGGCTTAGCCAAACAGGTTAGTGATACAGCATCGCAAATCGAATTATTTCCCATTTGCTTTGCTACCATATTATTTTCTCTTGACCAAAAGAAAACCAAGAACTAAACACCCAAGTTATTTGGTGTGTAAAGGTACGAGTAATCCTCAACCATGTCTAAACTTTGGCTGTCCATAATTAACACTTCTATCTCCTCAATGGCAGATGGTGGTAGCATTTGGAATGTCTGAAATTGGTCCATGGTCACTGATGGATTCATCAGCGCAAAGCGGTGACGTTATCATGAGAATGATGGCTAGAAACTCCATGTCTGAGAAACTCGCCGAAGACATAGATGCCGCGGTTAAGAGGATTTCAGACAGTGCTTATGAGATTGCTCTTGGTCATATAAGGAACCACCGCGAAGCAATGGACAAGATAGTTGATGTTCTACAGGAGAAGGAAACAATGAGTGGTGATGAATTCAGAGCAATTCTTTCAGAGTTTGTAGAGATTCCGATCGAAAACAGGGTTCCTCCGGCACCGGTAGCAGTATCAGCTTAATTCACTTGGTTTCCACAGCTCTTTTTCCACTTAGACCTCCTTAGTATTCGTGTGGAATAGTTGATTCACCATCTCCATAACCTCATCTTATATAATAGTCAATGTTTCTGTAATTGAATGTTAGATAGTTTCTGAAGAAATAGATTGTATGTTAACCTCATAAAAACATGATAAAAACAAATTTTCATTTTCATTTCATATTAAACCGAATGACATATGAGACCATTAGTATGAAGAGACAATAAAAAACATATATTTTACAAAATAGATGATACAAATTACATGCCATTGAAGGCTAAACATGATTTAGCCAACAAAAATAAAAAGAAAAATAAAGCTAGCACGCACACCTCATATATCACTACAAAACAGGGAAAATAACATAGAGGATTAGTAAATAGCTACTCAACAGTAGAGTTCATTAACCTATAAATCTGCAAAACAAGTAGTAAGACCACCACTGAGAGAACCAGATAGATCGCATAAGCAACAGCTGAAAGATTTGTCGAACGCATTGAGCTCGAAGACTGCTTTACTGACTTGCCAACTTCATTTGGTGTTTTTTTCCTAAACCTCAGCATAGATTCAGGTTGTTGGCAGTTACTTGAAGAACTAGCCGTTTCATCTGCATCTACAAGCAAAAAAAACCATCCAGTCAGTGGAGTCTATGCCCTACTGATTAAGCAAACCTAATAGAAAGAATGATGATTCTTTACCGTGAATAGAAAGCTCCTGGAGAAAAGCAACAAAATGCTCTTCAGCATGTTGCTGCAAAAAGGGGGGAAAACATCATTCAATATGATAAGTTCAGCATAATATAACGATAAATGAAAAAAAATTCTCGCCTCTATAATTTCCACTGCATCTTTATTGTTATCTATATGTGAGTCACCATCAGAGCCTAATTGCATTTGCAGCTCCTGCGAAGGAAATGGGTATGGAGAATGTTCAACTTGTCGAGCTGTTACCTTGATTCCAGTCTCGAAACTCTCATCAAATTTATCTGTTATACTCCTATCAGAAGAAGATTCTTCAATGCTACCACACAAAGTTTGTGTTGCTTTTGGAGTTGATTTCTTATCTTCGTCAGCAATTCTAATTTTACTTTCAGCATCATCAACACTAGTAGGTTGTACATTCCTGATGGAAGCTTGCAGACACAACCTTCTTCCTGCTATGCCCTGCTTCAAGAATGAATTGCTCGAGTTTGGTTCAGGATGAGGTGGCAGACGACTCTTGATCTTGATTCCAGGCATCTCAACATCTTCTATAGTACCAGATAATTTACTCAGATTATTGGAGTCCTCAATGCTATTGAACAGATCTTCCAAGGATTCTGCACTGGTGTCAACTGAATACACATCTGGTCCAGTAATGTCATAAAGAAGCAGATTAGCATTTTCATTAAGGGTGCTTAACTGAGTTGTTGATTCAGGATATACAAAAGAACCATCCATCGGCAAATCATTTGGCCCAAGAGATGACCCATGAAACCACTGAGAAGTAGCACCCTAAATCATAGGGGGGGAAAACAAATGAGAAAGTTCACACACAATTTGTTCTTAGTAATTGATTGAACTATAATGAATGCTACCTGAGTTAAACATGGTTCAATCTCGATTTCACTGTTTGATCCACTATCCTTGCAAGATGTTGAATCTTTCACTAAACTGTCAGTGTGTGAGTCTTTGGGAAAGATACATGCACCAGAAGAACAATCATCTGACTCGAGTACTGAGTTCAAGAATGCATCCAGGTAGTCATCGTTATCAAATAGATTAGATCCTATATGGAATTCCTGGTTCATGTCACTGATGGAAGGATTTTCTGAGAATGGCAGCATTGGAGAACTGAAATTGGAAAAACCATGACCTATTTGTCCGTCCACTCCATCACAAAGTCCGGATAAAACATTTTCGAGAGAGTCAGCCTGCAATTTTGTGTTCACATCAAAACAAAGAAGGTAAAACAAGGAAAGAAAAAATCTTGTATAGGCAATTCATCCTCACCTTTCCTCCCAATTTAGTCACTTCCTCAGGCAAAATCATATTACAATGATCTGTCTCTGGTTTTACAGGGGCCCTAGTAGAACACTCACCTTTGTCAGCCAACCACATCTCAATGCCCGCAAGCTGCTTTTGAACTGAACTAGGATCTGGTATTGGCTCTTCTTGCAAGTCAGACGATGGAGATTCATGGTTTGAGTGAATTTCAATTACCTCTACACCATCTTTACCGTTCTGCATTCCATCAGGAGAAAAATCATGGATCTCCATGTCTTCAGTGTTGGAGCTGGGACTTTTGTCCTCAGGCTTTTTGTTAAATAAGCGATAAAGAACATAACTACCCTGTCCAAAAGAACATTATACACTTAACATATGAAGGGGGGAAAAACAATGTTAGCAACAAAAAAAATCTGAAGAAATTCAAAATAGATATGAAGTCCAACTGTCATAGAACAGATATTCATGGTCAAAATGGAGACAATACTTTCTTTAACCACTTGCAAGTTGCAACAAGTTTACCTCCATTTCATAGCTAATACCAGAACAGGAATCACTTCAGATAATTTGCTGCAATTTAATTAGGAACGGAGGAGACAAGGACAAGAATGAAAATGGCAGAGCACCAGCAAACCTTATCACCAGACTCAAATTCCGGCTCGGTGGTGCGGTACTCATGCATAATCCAGTAAGTCCTGACGCCCTTGGGAGCTCGTCCTTCGTGGAAAACCAGAGTCTTTTTCATGCCGATTACCGAGCCCTTTCCCCCAGAAGACCGTATCACTCGATCCCTCCCAGTGGCCTTCCAGTATCCGTGCTTGGTCGCGCGGTTGGACCTGTGACCACTCGGATACTTCCGATCCTTCGGCGCAAAAAAGAACCATTCAGGATCCTCCGACTTGATCAAGGATTTTTCTACGCCACCCACAAAATCAACCAGTAAAACACATAAAATCGCATTTCTATCAAACAAATGCGTTCTCAGACAGGAATAACACAAAATTGGAGTACCCGGAAGTTCCCACGGCTCGCACTTGCAGACATCGATCTCTGGGATGACCTCCACCTCGGACTTGATCCTGCCTGTCATCTTGTTCTTGAGGTAGTGGTTCACGAGCTCCTCGTCCTTGGGGTGGAACCGAAACCCGAGGGGCAAAGACTTCAGCGCAATCGCCGCCATCGTTCGATCTCCTTTTTCCTGCTATCAGCTAAAGAGCACCAATCTTCCAAACGAAATTAAGAGCTTGTACTCGTCAAATCTATCAGATACGAAAAGGAAACCAAGGGATCCCAAGAACACTAGAAAATCCGCATCCTTCACCTCTGTAATAGCTCTAGGGTTTTGGCTTCGGGAGCAAGCACCAAGGAAGCTTTTTTTGGGGAAGGGGATGAGAACCAGGAAGAGCTTTACCTTTTATGACCGCGTCACCGAGAAGCTGATCGGATATACCCATCGAACAAGGCCCCCCCAGATTACGAGATCTGCCAGTATTTGGACTTGTTTACAAAAATGCCCCCATGGAATTGAAGAAATTTCAGAGGAAACTTCAGATTCTCACTTTCTCAGCCTTGTTGTCAGAGATTCGTCCAATGGGATTGAGGCACGCGGCAGTAGCATAGCGGGATAGCATATGAGGGCGGTTCGGTTCAATTTTGGATCGAGAGATAATTTACAATGTAATTGTGATTCAATCATGATCACATATGATCCCTCCTTAAATTTATTTTTTCATTAGATTGTAGTTTAGATCTCCACAGAAAAAAATATTTTAGTTCATTTTTTATGGATTAAGGGATGATCTATAATTTAATTATAGCATAGTTGATTATAATTTTTTCCTGTGGCTCTGTTATATTATGGCAGGTGTAATAGCACCCTCTTCTTTCTCACCGGACTAAAGATCTAATTATGATGGGACCCAGCACTAGAAGCTACACATGGAGTAGATTGTTTGGTGGGTACGGCGCAGTTAATAGCCAAATGGGTCCCTTTTGCGATGTGCGACGGAAACCAACAATTTTTTTAATCATTAAATGAGCTTTTCTTTTTATTTGTATAAAAAGAGCCCACAATATCCAATTAGATACTATTATCTCCCACTACATCCATTAAATAAAATAAATCCAAATTATAACGAAATCGTAACTACTAAAAATTTCTTTCTTTTAAAAATTTCAATAGAAGAAAATCAATGAACATTTGGGTTCTTTCAATGGTTGCCTCAATTATGCTCACTTCTTACAATTAGGCAGGTTTGTTTTCCACGTTCAAAACAAAATGCTAAGCAAGCAAATATCAAAAGCAAAGCCCCAGCTGAAACGCAATATGCAATTTGTAAATTCGAAAACAAATTGCCATGAGAAACAGAATGGCTTTGTGATACTACATTATCGACCTTTGCGCGGGGATAAGCAAGCTCAGACCGAAGCTTCAAACTCAGAATCGGCTTCAACAGGTTCGGTAACCGCCACCTTCCCCCCGCCTCTTAACCGGGATGCAACATTGTCGATGGCATTGTTCAGTTGCTTTATCTTGGCGTTCAGTGTTTGCCGAGTTTCCTGGCATTGCATTTGATGTTTTATGCTGCTTCTACATATCAATGAAACGGCAATACAAGATAGTCGGAGTTAGTTGTCACCTCTAAGCCTAAACCTTCTTCATAATAAATCGGCCGCCTGGCCTTCCGAAATCCATGCTCATCTTCGTTGAGAAGTGATCTCCTTATCTGGAAAGCCAAAACAGGGACAATTCAGAGTGAACTGAATGGATTGAGAATTTAGGAAGACGAATAACTAAACAAATAAACATCAGCAATTTGCAGAATCATTTTGCTTAGTTCTATTTAAGTGAAATATGTACAAGAAATTCCAGCTAGCCAAGTTGATGTAGAATATCGCAGAACTCTAGTGAGTTAGCTTTCACAAATCTAGTAGGCAACGTTCGTTAAATCACCTGTGGAGCAAATACATAAGCCAGAGTTCCAAAGATCGCTCCTCCCAAAAGAAACCCAGCAATAAAATCACCGCCTCCACTTCCAGAATCATCGCTGCATAGAAAGGAAATAAGATGACATTAACGTAAAGGCAAAAATAACAAAACATGCATCTTTGCGGAGCAGAAGCGATAGACATTCATTTTGTAAACTTAGTTAGATCAAGCATCTAGTCTATTTGGTAGTCAAATAAGGTTTATGAGAAAGGTGAATGCAGAAGAGGGTAAGCTATTGATAATTGGAAGAGCAAAAAAATACCTACGACTTTCTTTAGCGACCAAGAAAACCATGACTAGTGGTGCTACCAAGATCAATGATAAAATATATCATTAACAATTAATATGGTTTACCTGTACTTAGCACGTACGGACAAACTACGATAGGATTGTAACAACTTTGACTTCTGTGGAAGAGCCAACTGAGTTTGATGAGCACTTAAGGATTTGACCCTCTTACTCTGTAAACCACCTAAAGAAGAACAATAGAAAAGAGTGATATTTAGCAAGCCAAACCTCCCAGATTAGTGGTCAAACCCAAATGGGGGCACATACCTAATCAATTGACAGCTAACCAAAACAAATCATTGATATAGAATCTCAAATGTCTATATCTTAGATGAAACTTATCTAATTAACCGAGATATCAATGTGTTTTCACAATTTCTACTGCTTTGAAGATTATCTGAACAAAATTATACAAATTTGAATAAATGAATGTTATAAGTTGCAATGAGTATGGAGAACTTTAAAATAAAAAAGGATAGTGAAAAAGCAATTTATACAAGGAATTAGCCACAAGTAAAATGCTCAGTAACATCAGCCCTAATTTACTGAATATATCTAATTTACTAGAACCAACAAAATAAGTATCAATAAAAAGGCATATCTAGCTATCTAATATTATAGATACTATAGTACTCAAGTGAATAGCTAGGGTTTTGGATTTTTTATATTATTGATTATTGTCATGTCAAAATGTAGAAGGACATCTTTGCTTATCTAATATTAGAGTAGCTAAATGGGTATTTTGAGAATTGTTGGAAGAATAACAAAATTGGTCGAATTTCTACAAAAATGACCAATTCTCTCTATTTGACAAAATTTACTGGTTCAACCAATTTTTGGATGGTTTGGTTGCACAAACGACCCATTTGGAGAACTGGACAAGATTAGAACGCAGGTCCTTTTTTTGTTGAGTCAATGATCAAATCCAGATTTCACAACTATGATTTTAACTGGTCATGGTTGTTTGTCTCTTACAACGAGGCCCATTATAAGGTACCTGAGTTCAAATTGCCATAGGAAGCAAAACCAGACTATATCTCATTTATAGAATAATGAAGCTGAAGATTAAGGAACTAGAAGAAAAGAGAAACATATAGCAGTAAGCACCAATGCTAGCAATTGAAGCACTTAATCAAATAGTTAAGAGGAACCATATTTTTGGTAGCAATTGAATGAAAAAAAACATTAGTAAAAAATGAGAAATTGAAGGTCACTGTGGGACAGTGGAACAGACCTTGATGTATGGACTACGGAAGCACTAACAAGATCATAAATTAATTTAGCTAATGAATTTAATTATTCATAAGCACAAAGAGAATAGTCATATAAATCAAAGTAACAAAAAATAAATGCCAGTCAAAATGGAAAATAAAATCATAACGATCATTAAAATGATTGATGTGAGTAGTATTAAGATGGATAGAATCCAAAACTTGCCTTAGAGAGTAAAGAGCTCAACAGTTTGTCTTGGCTATCGAATACTATTTAGTTAAGAGAACAAATAGAAAGGTAACGAAAAAAAATTTATAAGACAAGTTAGAGGTTACAAAAATGAAGAACTGAAAGTCTGTGTTTGGTTGGCTCAGAATGGTTCATGAGAAATCACCAACCAAACTCAATACTGACAGCTGCAAAACAAAGCAAGCTAATTGATATAAAAACTAATATGTCAGGCCAATTATAGTACATAATTACTTTTTGGTTTTGCTTCTAGGAAGCAAGGTTTGAATACCAGTCAGGGCCTTGTAACAGTCAGCAGTCAAACAAGTATCGTTCCAGTACTAACCAACATATTATTGTTCGACATTAACGAAGAAAAAAGGCGTAGCTTTTTCTATGCCTTCATTTACACCCATCTACCTTCAGTGAATACATCCATCAATGTCACCTCTGTCAGAAAATAGGGCAAGAAGAAGAGCAAAGACAAAAGAGAGATATGGAATGGAGAGAAGACATAGTAAAATGTCATTGTCACCCCATTAACTATTTAGTGAAAAAATTAAATTATTTCCCTCAATAAGTATCCCTCCCTTATCCACTAGACAGCCTAGCAAACGCTGACAAGTGCAGGTAGCATATACCCTCGCCTTCATTGACGCCATCATCCTCTCTTTCCTAAGGAATTGGTTACTTGAATCGAAGATATGAGGGAGAGGATAGAAAGTAACAAAAGATGCACATAAATGATAAGAGTTCCATATGGAATTTTGTGTACCTTCCCCTCTTTCCCCTACATCTTTCATCCAAGTAACTGACCTTTAGAAACATAGATGAACACAATCAGGGAAAAGGGATGAGTTTATAATACCCACTTTGCAATAGTATATGAGAAAGAAATGAGACACCTAAGAAAAATTGGAGCATTATCAAACAGATCAAACGTTGGTTCATGTTTTCGTAATGTGTCAGATTGGTACATGCCACAGTATCAACTGAACTTTAAATCGTTGGTAGAAAATCTCATGCATTCCCGATTGAGTTAATGAACGCAATTGATAGGCATCAAACGTGTAAGTCTGGACGTACTTACAACAAACTTGTAGTATATGATCCAACATTCTTACCAACTCTTAGATAACTCTTTGGGTATTCATGTGTTTTATTTTGAGATCAATGTAGGCTAAAGAACTTAAATTATGTTTGGAGGACCTGATTGTGAAGTCCAGAGGAGTATTTGTGAAATCTACAGACACTAAAAACTTTGATTTAATAGAGTCAGGGTTGGCTTGAGGGTACTTAGTTGGGTAAATGGGTTTTATGCTTTCAAGCATTCTCATGAGATTATTCCATTCAGAATTGTGGACTTTCTTTTGTGTAATGTAGATGTAACCAATTCTTGTGCATCAAAGAGCTTACGCCTCTATGAGATAGCAATTCAGCACGAGATGACAAGTAAGACTGTGAGAGAAGTGAAAAATGATTTGAAAGAGGAAATTCGCTTATGTTGCTAGAGTTCAGGAACAAAAAAAAAAATATGATGCAATAATTTTTTTCTGTGGCAATTCAATCATAAGGGTTGTTTTGAACTTAAGAAGATGAATTGTAAATTGTCACATATTATTTATTCAAATAAAATTTATGAAATTTTACTTAATTCCAAACGGTCAAACCAAGAAAAAAAAACATGTATCATATTGGGTTTTAGTGTAGCTTCCACCTCAAATATTTGAGGAAAAAAAACTTCTTTCAACATGCTAAATTTGTAAATGATGGCTGCCTTCATCCATTTATACATTGGTACGTGTATATGTTAAAACCAGTTGGATGATATTGCCCATAAGGATTCTTATTAGAACAGCAGCACCATCACTAAAATCAAACAAACTAGCAGGTTTCTTGTGAAATAAAGATTCACGCATTCTAGCAAAGATAGTTCAAGTACAAGTTGTCTTCATTGTTTATACTAGTTCACTATAAGCCCTGTAGCATCATTATCATAAGCTAAATATTTGCTTTTAAGGATCAAACTATACCTTAGTCTAGATCTTAAAGTTTAAATACAAATTGTCCAAGTTAGTCCAATTTGTAAGCATCCAATACAGGTGGAGAAAAATTAGCAAAAAAGTGTGCCTTAAATAGCTTTTACAATTAATCTCTGTTCTTCCCTATTCAAACGCTTTGCAAAAGTCAATCTCAGAATAAAAGGTAGACCAAAAAATTCCGTCAATTAGTAAATATAAAACATCCCGAATTTCTTAATACCACCACTTGCTAAATTGACCTAAAATATCAACTCAAATCCATAAGCCCTCCTTAAAATCCTTCAACTTAGTTGAAACCCAAGGATATTGTAATCGTAATTCAAGATCAAGGCGTATACAAAAAAAAAGTACCGCCACAAGAAAACCCTTCTCGATCTCGCTATCGACAAATAGATAAATTCCAAGGATTATTAAGCGAAATCACGGATATTGGCAAGCCAGAACCGACAAATCCTAGATGGACTAAGAAGAGATCAAGTTTCTACAGTCAGAAGTTAGATTCAAGCGAGAAACGGAAACGGAACTCACCGGTGACGAACGGAGTCGCAAAGGAAGTCGCCGTCGCCATGAGCAAGGTTAATAACAGCGCTCCCTTGTGCAACCTCGACCTTATTTTACGGAGTTTGCTTGTGATCTGTGGATGAGTGAAATACTCATATACCCATTAAGCGGATAAAAAACAGAGAAGAAATGTGCTTGTTAACAAAGCGGTGCGGACGTCAGTATACTATTTGTGAGGGGTGAATTAGGAAGTGTAAAAGTTTGGATCGCAAATTATTCGATTAGTCTCGATGATAACAAAGTGCGGTTAGATTTTTTTCGAATGACTAGAAATTAATGTACCCTCTTTTCTCACCCATATGCATGCGCTGAGAGACTGAGGATGTCCGCAGAAGGGCCAGGTTCGGCAGATATATTAGGGTAACAGATGGGTAAGATAACCAGTGGAGAAAGTAATATGCTTTGGTTGATCCGCCATCCGCATGTATTACGTGGCTCCAACGTAATTAAAACCACCCGATCTCAACGTTTCCTTTATAAAATGTTTTTAAAATATAAAAAATAGAATTAAAAAATAATTTAAAATATAAAATATCGAGCAATGGCCAATGGACACCTTTTATCAAAAATTTGAAAACGATGCATATTTTTTATTTTAAAATTGTTTAAGCAATTATGCACGATATAATATAAAATAAAATTACTCTAAATTAATTTAAATCGCTCCAAGTTAGATAAATCACTTTAATAATATTGTTAATAGCTAGAGTCATGACTAATACAATATGAACTAAATTTACTACTTCATATTATAATAGTTATAATTTATAAGTGCTATAGCATTCAATTTACTCCGAGATAAGAGAAAAGTATATTTTTTTATTGCAAAAAAGGAAAAAAATGATATTATCTTTTTCAAAATAAAGAAAATAGATAATAATAACAATTTATCACCATTTTTTTCTTTTAAGAAAATAAAAGGACACTCATCTTTCTAAAAAAAAATCAAATGGGTCCATGCATGATTTTATTCCAAAATTATCTCTTAAATGCTAATATCATGTGTAAAACCTTGGTAACTGCCATAATATATAGAATTTATAGTTATAATATATAATTTATATGCTGCGGACGAGTTCCTGCACAACTCGTCCGCAAACTATACAATATGATTTTTTTAATTTTTTGATTATTTTTTTTTTAGATTCTAATTATGTCAATCATATTTTTCCTTTAGGGTTTAAGGGTTAGGTTATAGTGTTAAGCGCAAAAAAAAAATTCAAATCGAAATTTTTTTTCAGATTTACACGAAATGTACGGCATAAAGTCCTTAGCGTAACATTTCTCTATTATAATATATTTTAGATGTGTTTAAGATTTAAGATATATATAAAAATTATTCAATGATTAGTATAATAGGTAAAACTATCCGATAACTGCTAAATATGTTTAGTGTGAAATTTATATTTGAACACTGTTATAGTTTTACAACTATTTTAAAGCTATTTTTGAAGAAGTTTAGATAATTTTTAACTAAATTAGTAAATAATATTTTAATATAATAGTGTTGAGATATTTTAGATTTTAAACTCACATTGATTATAGTAACTACCGAATATTTTCTCCACGTTGTAGCAACTATCGATTAACTTTATATATTATAATAGCTACTGAACAACTTTTATACGGTATAAATCTTAAATAAAAAATTCATCCTAAACACATTGTAGTAGTTACTTGATAGTTTCTATAAGTTATAAAATTTAATTAATTAATTAATCAAACGGTGATCGGTCCGATCCTATAAAAATTTTCCATCCGCAACTAGGATAAATTGGAAAGCACTCATAGCAAACGGTCCAGAAACCCATAATCCCTTAATTGTGAATCTCATTAAAAAAAATTCTTTACAGATATACCATAACTAAAAAATTAAATAGTGAAACAACTGAACTATCATTATATCACAGCAGATCACTGTAAAAATTATCGATAAAAAATGTAATTTCAGGATAAAACTCGCCTTTTTATTTTTGCCATTTTCATCGAAATAATAAAATTTCAAATAAAATTAGTTTATAGGAAAATGTTACTTTGTCTCTATAATTCTATTAATT
>JBAMIE010000063.1:4968883-4980237 GCA_037177295.1 Kaempferia parviflora
ATACCATAACTACAAAATTAAATCGTGAAACAACTTAACTATCATTATATCACAACAGATCACTGTAAACAATATCGATAAAAAAGGTAATTTCAGGATAAAACTCGCCTTTTTATTTTTGCCATTTTTCATCGAAATAATAAAATTTCAAATAAAATTTCAAATAAAATTAGTTTATAGGAAAATGTTACTTTGTCTCTATAATTCTATTAATTAAAAAAAAAAATCTCCCGAATTTTAAAATCGGGATTTTTGTTCTCGTAGTTTGGTTAAAGTCTAGCGTAAAGTAGCTAAAAACCTCCGTCGCCTTCGAATCCGAAACCCTTCGATCTCGTTCAACCTTGGGAAATGGCGCAGACCAGCAATAAGAGTAGCATCCCCATCACCGAGCTCTTCTGGTCTCTCCTCGACAAAGCCGATCGCAAATTCTCTAGGGTTCGCGATCTCCCCAACTTCGGTCGCAATCGGTACTACCCCCAAATTTTCCGTTCCTTTTTGGCCCCCTTTTTTTCCTCATCCTCCTCCCAAATCACTCTCGGTTCCGTGCAGCAACGACGCGGATTTTCACAAGGCGTTCAAGATCTACACCCAGCTGTGGAAGCTGCAGCAGGAGCATCGGCAGAAGCTGGTGGAAGCCGGGCTTCGACGATGGGAGGTGGGGGAGATTGCCGCCCGGATCGCTCAGTTATACTACGGGCAATACCAGCGGACCGGCGATTCTTCTTACCTTTCCGAAGCCTACATCTTCTACGAGGCCATCTTCAGCCGGGAGTACTTCAGGGATGGTGGCGGCGGAGGGGCTCAGGCGCAGGATACGGCGCTGGCAAACAAGCAGCTCAGGTTTCTCGCCCGATTCCTGATCGTCTGCCTTGTGCTCGGCCGGCGGGAGATGGTCTTCAAGTTGGTCGGTTCGCTCAAGGCGATGGTGGATGAGTGCAAGAAGAGCTTCCAGGTCTGTCTCTATTGAGAATAATGGAAATCGTTTCTTCATTTTTAATTGTGTTTCACTGATGAATTAACTTGAATGTTCTAAATAAAAAATCTCCATAATCTTCAAGTTTGATGGAAAATTGATAGATAAGATATAAGGCAATCTGGACCTTATTAAGTGGAACATTCATTTTGTTTTTCATGACAATTCACTACTGTTACCACAGGAATTCGTTGAATATCTTAAGCTCTCTGATGAAGTTTCTTTAAGCCCGTGCTGGGCAAGCATTTTTCAAAGTTCTAGAGAAATTATAGTTTGTTTATAGTGCAGCAGGAGGAAATAGTGGATATGTAAATGAGCTGCAGATGGTGATCTCAACCTAATTCTTTGGTTATTATGTGCAGGAAGCAGAGTTCAGAGAGTGGAAGCATGTGGTCCAAGAAATAATCAGATTTCTTAAAGCTGATACAACTTTTATGAACATGAGGCCTTTAAGATATAGTTTTCTCTTTGACTCAAATCCTGACTCTCTTCCTGTTATATCTTCTAGCTTCACTAGGAGGGGTTTGGTATTACGTGATGCAATTTTGTGCAGTTATCATCACAACGAGGTTAATTACATTTTCTTTTGGACCTGATATATCTCCTCTTAGCGTCATGCTAATATCTTCAAATGCTTAAAATAAGGGAAGTAACTAATTGACCTTGTCTCATCAGGTCAAGTTTACAGAGCTGACTCTAGATACCTTCAGAATGCTTCAATGCCTGGAGTGGGAGCCCTCTGGTTCATTCTCAACAAGGAATGGAACTGATAGTGGTCACTTTGGGACTGGCATTAATCGAGTCAATCTATTCCAAGATATTAGGGATCAGACATTGCCACCTAATCCACGGAAGTTAATTTTGTACCACCCTTCAATTACTCATTATCTTTTGGTGAGTTTATCAATGCCTTTGCTCCCATTATGATGTTTCCAGATTAGAATTTCTCTGGTGATGTCTTTCTGTGCAATTGATAAGCTAATATTTGCATAATAGTCTTAGTGCTTGATAAATTTATGCTTCATATCTCCATTCAAAATGTTGCCGTTGGCCCTCCAGGTTGCCTATTTACTTGGGTTTTCCTGGATTAGATGCCTTTGCTGCTTCAAAGTTTCTTCTCTATTTCAAATCATTAGTTGGTTGTAGATGATGATAGCTAGATGTTAATATTACATGTGATTCACAGCATTGACATAGGTTTCAGAAAGAAAATATATAGGTTTGTATTTCACATTCATAAAAAAATTCAAGATATTGTTTATTTCATTTTTATAGGAATTGAAGTGAAATAGGTAAGAAGATATTTCACTACCTCCGCGTCTAAAAAAATACAAAATTTAGCATGATATGAGTCTGGTTGAAATCCATATTGTTGTAGATGGAAGACAAAATAGACAAGATTTGTTCTTTCAGTCACTATTCGGCATAGATTCCATCTTAGCTGTGGTTGACTTCACATTTCCATGTGACAAGAATTTTCTTCTACACTGTCAACTTCGAAATTCCACCTCTCCTACCTCTTGTATCTTGTCACAAAAGATTCATCCTTTTTTTTTTCCTAGTTTAGGTTTATTTCTTTAGACTCTTTGTGTTTAATTTATTTAATTATGTTTGCTTTTATTAGTTGGTAGAACTTTTTTTTTTTTCAGGATCTTGTAAGATAAAATTCATATGAAATCATATTGAGTTGAATCAAATTGTCATAGTACTTTTAGTCTTTTATACTCCAGTTCATATTTACGATGTGTGCCATTTTATATTTGAATCTTATAATCTATCATAAGATTTTGTGTCATTTTATATATTTGAATCTTATAATATTATTATAAGATATTTGAATCTTTTAATCTAACAAGTAACAAGATATTAATAATCCTTGTATTGGATCTTCTTTTTTCCATCATTTATCTGATACAATAGAAGCTTTTCTCTAATACAAAAAGCTCATGGAGAGGATATTTACTAAACAGCTGAATTGCAAATTTATGTCAGTTTGTACTATTATTATGTTTCTAAGTGCGCCTAGGAAAATAACTTGTGTTTTTTCTCTCTCTTTTTATTATTCCCTATCATGAGCATGTTACCAAAGTTAGAGATGGGCACTAAAAAAAAGCCAGATAATTGCAAATCTTCTTGTGACATTCTGTCTGTTCTCCTTATTCGAATCTTCCGATTTTCACCTCTATAAAGAAGCTACCGAACATGGAAGTTAGACTTGAGCTTATCTAGTGGTGGCAATCAAAAACACCACTCCATTTTTATCTTGTTTACAGTGCTTTTGTATTGCAGGTCCTGGCCACAATCTGTGAGGAACTTCCTCCTGACGGTATCATGTTGATATTTCTTTCAGCTGCAGGTTAATCATGTTTTTTTATCTTAAGATTGTTTGGTCTCTGGAATACATGAAATTTGTTTCATCGTAAGATTTTGCAGGAGGATCTGTATTAAGTAATCCAGTACCATTAACTTCTGAAATTTCCTTGGACACTGCTGAGAAGATTGCAGGAAATTTTAGTAATCTTGAGATATGCTCACCACTGGTATCTCAACAGTGTAGACCAACTCATCCATGTGTTGAAAATAAGGATGCTAGCGAAATTGGTATTGATGAACAAGCTTCTTTATGGTTAGGTTGTCGTGGAACTGGAGGTAATTTTTTGTCTGCATGCGCTGTCCAGATAATTGTCTGATCATTATTAATAATTAGAGTTGCATGTAGGAATTTATTGTCGTTAGCATAAAACCCATGAATGTTATGCAGTTGCGGCTTAATTGTATTCTGTTATTTTTTATAAAGCCTGCTACTGTTCTTGGCATCAACATCTCGTCTTTTCTTTTCAGGTTCAAATTCTATTTACCCTCGTGATTTGATTCCATTTACAAGAAAACCAATTTTTCTGGTGATCGACAGTGACAGGAGTCAAGCATTCAAGGCAGGTTTGTCAACTTAAATTTCTCTTTTCTGTATTTCTGGAATTTCAAAGGTCCAGTCACTTTACCAATAAACACATAAATATTTCCCTTTGCTAAGTGTGATCATACCATCTTCTCTGTTAAACTAAAAAGGAAAAAATAGAATATTGTATCCAGGAATTGCTAGAGATGGCTATACGAGTTGTGAGGATAAACAGTAGGTGGCAGTAATGAGGAAAGAGCACACCTTAATTTGAAAATGCCAATTAGAATATGGCATTCATAATAGCAGTTGTTCTAGGATATATTTTTACTTACACAATCATATGTTTGTTCTTTTGATATATCCCATAATTTCTGTCCTTAAAGCAACTGGTAAAACCACTTTGTACCTTTACCTTACGTGCAATTCATATGTGGATATGAGGCTAGTTTTTATCACAGGCTATTTGATTTGATTCAATTCTAAAATATTTCATATTGTTAGAATTATTAATAGCATTATAATTACAGCTTCAATATTTTTAGTCCCACATTGAATATATAATTATAAGGTGTCCTATAATGTAATATTTCTCATTTTAACAACAATAACATCAATGCAATATCCTAATTTTGACATGATCATGTAACACTGAGATGAACAAAACTCACAAAGAGAGTAAATTTTATTAGCTTAAAGATGATATAACAAGAGGGAGGGACTGATGTTTCTTTTAAAAGCCCTAACCATGGCCCTCTCCTTAAAGAATAATAAAAAATTTAACTTATTCCTAAACAACTTAAGAAAATCTAGAAATAGAAAACTAATTCTCCAAATAACTTATTCCCTAGACTATAGTTAGATTTACCTAGTTTTCTAAAGTCAACCAGAATAAAACCCTATAACTTCTAAAATCCAAAATAAGTAAAAAAGTTTTTAATAGAAAACTTAATGATTTGGATTTTCCTAAAATAAATTGCATTATTCTCCCCTGTTGTAGAGAACTCATTTCTTGAGGAGTTGTATAGTTCTAAAAAAGAAGTATAGGTGGCCACCTAAGTAGAAATGGAAATTTTACCACTTTTTACAGTGGCTAAGCAGTTTGCCTAGGCCGTCTAGCCACTGTAGATGACCTATATGGTGGTCCAGTGGCCTGCCTTGGCAACCCAGGTGGTCCAAGTTTTAGTCCAAATGGGTTTATTAAAAAATAATTTATTTATCTAATTAGTTCATATGAATAAAACTTTAATCACCCATTCTCACGATATCCCTCCTTTGTTGCATTATATTTTTATCTAATTTTCTGATGTTCATTAGTTACAACGTGAAATATGATGTATTTTCTTGGTATTACGTGTTTGCTTATTAATTAACACTTGTTTACTTGTGATTGTAAACTTTTGATTGTTAATCCACTTTGTTTGTGACAATGCATGCAATATATCAAATGTTATTTCTATAGTTATTAAATAATTATCATAAACATGTCAAACTCTACCATAGACTTCGTGGAAATTATTATCATAACACACTTTGAGTTCATGCCCTCACTATATTTATAATTTTGGATCTATAAATGTGTGAAACATTGAAAATAATGTATCTATAAACAAGGGAAAAAATTAATTCAATAGAGTGCTTCGTGATACTTATTCAAATTATTTACTTGCTCTTATATATATAATTTTATTTTAATGCCAACCACTTAGGCTCCTGCTTAGGTGCTCACCTACCACAGTACCACTTAGACACTATTCAGTAAGTTGATTGGCTACTGCCTAAAATATATTTTTAAAACCTTGGTCAACATCTTCAATTAGGCTGTTTGTAAGGAGTAATTGCATTCTTAATTCATTTCAATCTTTGAAGTACTAAGTTTTCACTTCCTCTTCTTTTTGGTCATCCCTTGGGTAAGGAAATGCTTTGATTAGTCACAAGGTGGAAAATAATGTCTTTATCTCTATGGTAATCAAGGCATTTGGAAATAAGTGTTGAGATTCGAGAGCACTCTCTCATCCAGACAAGAGCTTAGCATTTGTCAAAATCAACATGTAAAGGTGGAGGTTTGCCCAATAAGGTAGCAAATCGTGTATGGTAAAATTTTGATTAATGTTTTATAAGCTGGCTAAATAAATAAAAAAGCATCAGAACCAAAAAAATCTCTCACAATATGGGATATTCAAGTGAATGTAATGCTTTTGGAGGAACAATTATAGGATTTATTGAGTTAATGAATACATGGGCATAATAATCCTTTGCTCTTTTAGTTTACTTAGTGCATCATTATGTATTTTTTAATAATCATTATTCAGTGGGATTCTTATCCTGGCATTGATCTGTATCTCTTGTACATGTACGGAAACTCTCAATTTGGCGGATAGAATTTGGCAAAGGAATCAAATCAACAGGCTAATGAACTCTAGGCTAAAAAATGACTATAAACTAACACATGCTTGAAGATGTATTATTATAAGCAATTTCATCCGTTGGTAAAAGAAAAAAAATGTGATCCTAATTTTTTTTTTTTTTTGATAATTTAGTTAAGTGTGCTCTTTTGAACTCTTTTGGTAGCGTACAACTGCCAACTTAATTCATTTTTAATGGCAGATTGAATGATTCTCAAAGTTGGTGAGTTTTCACAGCCTCCTTAGGTGTCTCACTGAAAGTATCATTGATCTTTAGGAGATGAGTTACTAAATGACATAAGAGACTTGGTAGTTATATGATTAGTGTCATATTGGATATGTTATGTCATCAGGAGGCTCTTTAGAAGATAAGTAGTGAGGCTTAATTAAAGATCCACTAGGCGAGGTAGTAGCTATCTATTATATTGCGGAGAACTTGGATGAAACTCTAGTTTGAGTTATATTCTAGTGTTTGACTTTTGAAAATTATATTCCCGTAAGTTTCATTAGTTATGACTATTGTATTTTTTTTTCCTCACACACATATCACGTAATTATAAAAAGGTCTAGTGTGCTTCTCTGTGTCAGTAATTTGGGTGAAATTATGTAGCTTACTATATAATGCCATATAATTTCTTTTTCACTTCATTTTGATTTTTGCATATGGGTAAATTAAAGAGTGAATATCTTCATTTTTATTCTTTTCTATTAATACAAGATGTATGTTAGGGTTTAAATTATTATAATCAATTGACATGCTTGTGAAGATCCTTGCTTTTTTTGTAGAGCATCAAAGTATTTTGTGAACTTTCTTGGTTATTCAAATTCTTGTAAATTTAAGCTCGTCTTGTATTTCAATTTTAACACTTTGGCAACTAACATTATATCTCTTATAGTAGTGGTGATTTCTCTCATTATAATGATCTTACTTCTTAGATTGTTGATGAGTAGTGTAGATTAAACGTAATGCAACATAATAAACTAGGGAAGAATGAAGAAAATGTTTTTTTAATGATGAATGATGGTTAAATTAGTGTACGCACGTGAGATTCTGCGTGTGATGATATTTTTTTGCGAAGGTATGATGATATGTAAGAAAAACTAATTAAATGCAAAGAATTTTGACTAACCAGCTAACTCAAGAAAAGTATCTTTCAAAAGAGACTGACTATAGCAAAGTGATGCAAACTTATTCCTTTATTGAAGTTGCTGAAGTTCGATCTGGATAACTGATGAAAATGGTTAGATATCTTCACTCTTGCAATGGATCCCATTCTTGCACGAATCTTTGCACAAGATCTTTAATTTATTGCAATTTATGTCTACAAGGAACCTTGGGCTAGATCCAATATTTGTTTACACTAGTTCTACTACCTTGGATTAGATTCAATAGTGGCTTACACCAGATCTACCGAATTTGTCCTTTCTCTCCCCAATCAATTTAAAGTAGGACCCGCCACTTAGTTTTTTCTCTTCTAAATAATTGTTAGTTGTTGCCTGAAACTGATTTAGTTCCTATTATGGCTTTCTGGAGTTGGATTAACCTGCTTGTGTAGTTGGCTGCACCAGATTTTGAGGGTTCTTGTTGTCATGGGTTGTTGCCAACTTGCATGGATGAAGTGCAGTAGGGGAAAATCACAGATCTGGGTGAGGGTTTGTTGATTCCAATGACATGCCTAGGAGGGAAGGTGTAAGAGTGATGTGGACCGTTGAGGGAGGTTGGCTAGCTATGAATGTGGCATGGTGAAGGTAGAGCTCTTGGTGGAATTGCAAGCATATTTGAAAGTTTGTCGTGTCGCCGTGGGGAGGAATTGCAAGACCTACATGAGGGTGGAGGATGGTGGCAGGCGTGACCACGCGAGGTCTCGATGGCAAGAATGCGCACCAGTCCTGTAAGAAAGGTGGAAGACCTAAAAGATGGAATTACTGAGGGAGTCATCAGATGAGTTCACTATAGGTGAAGTGGCACAGAAAGTGGAAGAAAAGAATTTTACTTATGATTCGAGAGAAGATGGAAGCAAATAGTGAATGCTGAAGAAGATGATGGAAACAAGAGCACGATGCATGGAATATGGATGCCCATCGTGAGAGGGGCATCGGGATGTGGTGTGGTGGCAAAAGTGGGATGGCTCAGGCAGGTGAATGGGATGAGCATACATATCATTTATCCTTTTGTTGTTAACATCATAAAATTACTACTTCTCTGTTGACATTTTGCTACTTGCAGTCTTTTCTGTTTTACAAATGCTGACATAGAGAACCAGAATTGCATTTGTTTGTGTTCCAATTTTTCAAAGTTAAACCCTTTTATTTAGAATATAAAAATGCTAGACGAAAAAGGCCGCCCAGTCCACCGGGCACTAAGCTTCCACCAATGCGGAATCTCGGAGAAGGATTGGATCACATTGGATAAATAAATTTCTAGATGGGGTATAGGTTTTGATTTTAATAGTTTGTTTTCTGTAGCTGTAACTTTAATATATATATATTTGATATTTTAGGTTCAGTTTCCTTTCAATGATGGGAACACGAAGAGGTAAATCACATTTTTATTTACGTACAATCATTTTCGAACTTTTCTATCCCGCTATGTTTCTATCCTTTCGAGAAAACTGGCTAGAGTTGACTCTTCAGTATACCATTTTATTTTATTTTTCTTTGGAAAATAAACTACAGTAATTGCTGAAACATGTAAATTCGAACATGATAATATCTCCTGAGCCTTCAGCTAGGATCACACTTTTTTTTCCTTAACTTGTCAGTGGTGTGCAAAATCTAAAACCAAAGTAAAATTATGAATTTTCTATCATCTATCTGGTTTAATGTCATAATTTTACACCTATTTTCCTTTCATGCTCACTGTTCAGAGCATTTGTTGAAATTTTAACAGGTTATACATGGAGCTGAGAAAGGTGCAACAGTTGCCATGCTTCTCTCTCCATGCTCTAGGCCTCCACCCTCAGGAACTACTAGCGAATTTGCTCGTTCTCAACAAGGAAGCCAATTCACTATGTTCCTGTCAGCGCCAGTGCAAGCTTTCTGCTTCTTGATTGGTATTTCCGGTGCAAATGTTGATAAGGTTTACAATTTTATCTCCTCATTTCTTTATGTTAGCCATCCTCTTAAGAAATTAAATTTACTGGTTTTGTACACTACTTGATTCTCCAGGATAAATATGATAAGGCAGAAAAATTATTGTCATTTTCACTTTGCGAGTGGGAAAGAGCTTTAGTGACATCAAATGATCTACATCCAGTTTGGATTGAAGTCTTGGGCGACCCATTTTTGAGGCGGCTTCTTCTCAGGTTACTTCTCGATTTTATTTTATATAACTTTTACGTCATAGCATGTACGCCATACTTTATGGTGACTGTTGGACTATATGGCGGAAATAATTGCACTATCTATTGACATCAAACTGAGTTTTTTCGATACCTGAACAATTCATGCCATGTTCTCATTCTCAAAAGTTGGCAGTTTGATCAGGGTGTAGTAACGTTTGTCATTTTTCGAATTTTGTGTTGCAGATTTATTTTTTGCAGGACTGTTCTTGCACTTTATGCACCCTCGTGGCATCACGATGAATTTCTTCCTGAATGCTTACCTCATTTACCCGAAGCAGTTGATCCAAGTAGCAACATTTCTCAATCTGCTATAATGCAGCTAGCAGACACATTTGGCATCGTAAACCAGTTTGTGTTTTCGGAAGAGATTCTGCTATCAAAGCATGGCGATGATGACTCTGCAATGGAAAGACTTCCAGAAACTGAAGAAGACGACACAACGGATCCTGATGAAACATAAGCATCATCTCCAAAATTTTTTTAGCAATTGCATCAACTGGAAGAAGCATCTCACTACGCTATTGCTTGCCTACATTGCCCAACTGGTTGCAAGTGACTTTGAGTCTCATTCTTGGCGGCTCATCATCGCTGAGCAACAATGATTTGCGGACGACTTTGGAATTTGGATACGAAGTATTCTTTCAGCTTTTAGTTTATATTTTTCTCCTTTTAGAAACTCATGGTATGTGATAATTGTTATCGTCATGGAAACAAAGTAGAAATCTATGTGATAAGCAGATTGGTGAACAACCCATTTGTTGCTTATGATTTTATTGGATAATTGCTGCTCTGGTTGGTTCTAGAATAATTGCTTTTATGTTGATTATGTTAAAATGGGTTCACAATAAAATGATAATATGTTGTGTTATACGAAGTTGAATGTTGGATTATGATTTGAGTATGAGCAGAAGATGAGAGTGGTAGAGATGAAAATGTTAAGGTGGATGTACGGACATACGAGGATGGATAAAATAAGAAATGATAGCATTAAAAAGAAAAATATTATGAGAACTTTTAGAGACGTTTAAGATAGTATGAGCATGTATTTAAATTATCAATAAATATTTTAACTAGGCAATGTGAAATTATGAGAGAAAGAGGAAGACTAAAAAAGACTTGGTTAGTAACAATAAAATAAGATAAAATATATTTAAATATAGCTGATCATATTTAATGGGATAACAATAAAATAATAAATAGAACCATTACTTTTATGTTTATATATATATATATTGCTTAGACATATTAGAGCATTCACAATCGTGGAACCTCTCGGAGAGTTCCTTCGATGTCATATCTGCGCCATGTCAAAAGTAAAAAAACCTATATATCTTTCCATTATCAAAAAACCTCTTAACAACTTTTTCATGGATCCCACATTTTTTAATTATATATATTTCTTATCTCTTCTTTATATTTCACCTTATATATAATTCACAAAAATAAAGATTTCTCATATATATTCTTCAACCATCTTTTTATTTTTATTTTATTTTATTTAACAAATAAAAAATAATTAAAAATAAAAAAAATAAGATGAAAGAGCGGCCGCATTCTTTGTCAGAGAGAGGAACCTCCCTCGAGGGAGGTTCCTCTCCAATGCCAACACGACAGTGGGAGGAGCTCCCACTGCTAGTGCTCTTTGAATTTTGTTGTGTGAATTAACATTAATGAATTTGTTATAGTTTTATTGTTTGCCCTCACATCTCTCTCAGAGAGTGTGTGTGTATATATAT
>JBAMIE010000063.1:5012307-5030114 GCA_037177295.1 Kaempferia parviflora
CATTGCACAATTATTATGTTTAATTTTAGAAGAATATGGATTAACTCATAAAATATTTTCAATATCATTAGATAATGCTAGTTCTAATACCGCTTCTATAGATGAACTAAAATTTGTTTGTCAACCTATTATTGGTGGTTTATTTTTTCATATTCGTTGTGTATGTCATGTTTTAAATTTATGTGTTCAAGATGGATTAAAACTTTTAGAAAATTATATTAAACCAATTAGAATTGCAATTTCATATTTATGGTCACATCCATCTATGATGAAACAATGGGGTAGGTTTTGTAAAGCTAATGGAATGAGACCTAAAAAATTTCCACGTGATGTACCAACACGTTGGAATTCAACATATCAATTATTACAAGATTCTTTTCAATATAAAGATTTATTATGCTTATTTTTTGCACAAAATAGTAATACTAATATATATTTATTTTCACAACAATGGAATATTTGTAGTAATATTTGTGAAATTTTAAAAGTATTTAACGATGCAACCGAACAACTTTCCGGTGTTTATTATCCTACTGCTCATTTAGTTTTAGTGAATTTTTCTAGTATAGTATTAATTTTAAATGAACATATTAATAATGAAGCTTTAACTTCTTGCGTATTAGCTATGAAAACTAAATGGGAAAAATATTTTTATTTTATTCCTGAAATTTATTTAATTGCATTTGCTTTAGATCCTAGATTTAAATTAGAAGTTTTACAAGAAATGTTAACTTTATATTATGATGCTTTAATTCCTATTAAAGATTCTTCTTCTCCTGATCCAGCTAGTATTATATATAATATTAGAAATTATTTATATGATATTTATAATCAATATTTTGTAAAATATGGAATACAAACTAATATTTCTGAAACACAACAAACTATTAGTACTAATTTAAAACTTTCAAAAGCACAACTTTTATTAAAAGAACGGACGAAACGTCCACGAGGATCCTCAAGTTCCACACAGGAACTTGAGAATTATTTTACGACTTCTTTTGATTTTAATGAAGCAGATAGCGAAGATTTCGATATCTTAAAGTGGTGGTCACAAAAGGCTCAAAGCTTTCCCATTCTATCTGTAATTGCCAAAGAAATTTTAACTTGCCCAGTGTCAACTGTTGCTGTGGAGCAGACGTTCAGTGCCGGCGGTAACATATTAGATGAACGACTATCGACTATGTCTCCCGACTCATTGGAAGCCCAAGCATTACTTGAAGATTGGACCAGAGCCGAGAAAAGAATCCAAGGAATGCAACTTTCAGAAGACGAAGTGGACGAATTTGATACCGAAGGAACGAATACAATAGGAACAGGAGGAAATGGAAGCGAGTGATGTAAAAGGGTTAAAATGTAAAAGAACTACGTGAGCTTTGATTCCCCTATACCCTAAGGGGATATGTAGGCAACTTAAATAAGTGCAAGCCCCTTTTTTTTAAATAAATTTTGAATTTTAAATTTTAAAATTTAAATTTTTTAATATAATAATATTGAACCGTTGCGAACCGTGACGAACCGTGAACCGAACCGTGAACTGGCGGTTCCGAACCGTGAACCGTAACCGTCTTGGGCGGTTAAGGTTAAGGTTAAGGGTCGACCTGTCATGAATCGTCGAACCGGCGGTTCTGAACCGTCAAACCGTCGGTTCCGAACGGTGGTCGGGTCTGCTTCTGCCTAGTCCCTCTGATCATAACTTCCATGCCTAGCTGTAACTAGGACTTCCTTTGCTTAGCCTCAACTAGGACTTCCCTGCAAGCTCAATCCACGTATTAGAAAATTACCAAACTTAACTTGAACCTATAGATAAGATCAAAACCTCAGGTTTGATTATATGATGCATTTAGCACTAACAGACTAGAGGTCAATTGTATCAATAATCTTAGAATTCTTGGACAAAGCAAAAAAATCCCTATAAAGATTAAGGCTATAAAAAAGCTAAGTTGAACTAAACTTTGTATTGTTCAAACTTATTTGATAAACTAATAGATCCAAATTGAGTTTAAAATGAATCGAATTATTAAAAATGATTATTTAAGTTTTATTTGATTTTTTTATGAGTTTTGTTTAGATGTTATTGAGCTCTCAATTTAAATTTATTTAGTTGTTTAAATTTTTTATATTTTTAAACTTATTTTTGATCCATTAGTAAGTTGGTATTAAGATTATCTATTCATTTTTAGAGGGTTTTTTTTTTTTTCAATTTATAAGTTCAATAAAATTTTTATTAATAAATATAATTTCTAAATTTTATTTACAGACATGGTCAATAAACATTATTAAATAATAATTCATAATTTTTATTCATGAATATTAATAAATTCAATACATACGTGATTAAATTTATTTATTTAATTAACTTTTTGAATATAAACAAATATAAATAAACTCTCAAAAAGTCAACTGTTAACTTGCTCATGAATATTTAATTTATTTACGATCCAAATAAAAATGCAAGCCTTAGCTTCTGACAACCCTTAGATTACCTGTATTAGTGCACGGATCTGAATGTCGCACCGAACCATTACACGTGACGCACCGAACCATTTCACATTTAGCTCAACAGAGCTGGTCTTCACCTTCGGGGACGAAATGGCTATCGAAGCCCTAAATAGGAGGGAAAAAACAAAGAACCAACGGCGGGAACTAGGGCTTCGCCGCGATCCCCATTCTTCCATTGCGATTTCCATTTCGCATATATTCTCGAATTGCTTGTTCGCTAATATTATTCTTTTTTTTTCAAAAAAAAAAAAAATCTTTGGCCGTATTCTTTCTTCTGGTTTGATCATTTGTCCCCCCCATTATTTTCTTGATTGTTTGACCTCTCTGATTGATTCGCTACTCTTATGGAATTGAACGAGAAGAAGGACGATCCGGCAGTGGAAGAGCCGCAGCTCTCAGATCTGGGCTTCGCCTACCTTCGACCCGTCGGCGCTGTCACCGGCGATCTTGTTTGCCTTCGATCCGACAGAGTCTACACCGTCGGCCGGAGGCGTCGCCACTGCGACCTCGTTCTCCCTGACCGATGCATAAGCAATCGTCACTGCCAGGTCTTCCTCGACGGGGCTCATCACAAGCTCCGGTTACTTGACGGTTTCCTTCTTCCTCGCCGCTCCCACCTGCGCGAGATTAGGCGGGGTTTTCGGTCCGAAAGCTGCTGCACCGGCTCTAGAGTTTCGCGCAATGGGGTGTTTGTCAATGGTCGCAGGGTTCGCCAAGGGGCGGTTGCTGAGTTGGCTGTCGGGGATGAGGTGCTATTTTCTTGCAGGAGCGGAACAAGATACGGCTGTAGAATTAAACGTGGATTTTCTGTGGAGCTGATCATTTTCTCTGAGGTAAAGATCGGCCGTCACAATCCACTTTTCACCAGGTTGGAATGCGGAGATGTAGATCCCAAGTCACTAGTTTTGTTGAGACATCTGAGAAGTACACTGGCCAGCGACGATCCGGTGTCCTATCTAAGGAATCTCATCAATCTACCTCCTGTGTTGGAACATGCCTTCCTTGCTTCTCTAGATTCTGACAAATGCGCCAAGTGGGATAATGAGCAGATTAATCATGGCCTACCAGATGACACCACTATTCATACAGTTCAGAGCGGGAACTCCAATTTGAAGAATGATGGAGCCATTGAAAGTAGTAATTGTCAAACCCTCTTAGCTGACGGAAGGGGTTTCAATCACTCTGATGGAAGGACGTTCTTCCTAAATCGTCTCAAGTCCATAGGTCCTAGCACATCTGACCACTGTGAAGGAGTGTCTCTGGCTGAGCTTCTTCATCCTTTGAAAACTGTGGTTCGAATTTTTATTGCAACATTTACATGTGATGTTTCATGGTGCGTTTCTTAAACATGAACTAACCAATTTTTGGATTCATCTTTTTTTCCTTCTGATAATTGGCATATGTAAATGTCAACAGGTTTTTATCATGTTTTCAAGTGCCAAATCACCTAGACATTACCATTGCATGCCACAATACTGAAAGATGCTGGAGTGCTGATCAAGATAGTAGGACATCACAACCATATGTAAATTATCCAAACTTATTGTTGGTGTATGTTTGCTTTCTGTGATTTTGCTATGTAAAGTTCAGGTTGTTTATGGTAAAAATACCTTCAATTCTGTAAAAACAACAATCAACTTCATGTCATCACATCTGTGCAGTTACCCCATGTTTCCTGACGAAATAGCATTTGGTAAAGACCGCAAGAAGCAGGGTGTTGCATGTCATCACCCTAAACTTATTGTGTTGCAGAGGGATGAAAGTCTTAGAGTCATAGTTACCTCTGCAAATTTGGTTCCAAAACAGGTAATTATTGGCATAATCTATTATTCCCTGTTTGCACATTGTTCAATAGAACATCAACAAATGCAATTATATAGTACATGCATTTACATGTAACACACTTCATGTTTTTTTAATTATAACTATGGTATAACCAAGGGTTGGTATGTACTTATGTACTTGCTTAACATTTTGCTTTACTGAAGAGGACATGTATGAATTATATATTTCAACTTTTAGTTTTAGTTTTCATATTTGTTTAATGATTTTGGTCTCTTTCTAATTTTTTTCATCATCCTGTTTTGTACCATATATATTGCCCTTTGTCTATCATGTCCAGATCATGAAAGGATTGAAGTATCCACCAGTTTGACGCCCAAATCATGAAAAGATTAAACTGCATCATCATCTTGCTCCTTTTGTTGTCGTCTTCTTCCTTGGGGTGGAGCCCTTTTGATCTCTTTCGATTGGAGCTCTTACATAGTGTTTAACCATCAAAGGTTAGGCTAAACCCACTATCAAACCTAAGTCAACAGTTTAACTTGTAGAGTTCCAACATTGTGCTCCCTTAACTTTATGCTCTAGTGATCGGTCATTGTAATCCGTCAATCTAACTTGAGGGGCATAAACACATAATATGTAGTATCTCATTATCTAATATCTTTTTAAGTAGAATTATTAATATTTTCAAATTCCTTGACTTTGACAACCTTATCCTGATGATCCTTTAACCTCCAATTGTATTTTTTTTTTTTAATTTTGTGATATACTAAATTTGAAACCTATATTATCTATTTCTCTAGTTTTTCTTCCAATCATTTCATTTTCTGTAAACATACTGTGTTTATTCTTCTCCTACTCATCACATCGATTAAATTTACTCCTTTCCTCGAAATTGGTATTGGTCCTATATTCCATGATGCTAACCTAATTCTATAATTATGTACTAACTTATTTATCCACATTTGCTCATGATTATGCAAGAACCCTTGCACTCATTTTGTATTACTTTTGAATGCTAATATGAAGGGATATTTTTGGGGACTTCTTAGCCCATCCTTAGCATTTGTACTTAGACAATAGAGGGGCCCTCACATTACTTATGAGTAACGACCTAGGCTTACAAAAAAGAGTCAGTTTTAGGTCAATCTGACTTATGGTTGTCTTGGCCTATTGCAACAATTTCACATTACTTGGACAATAAGGGCCCTCATATAATTTATGGTTGTGTAGACCTATTGCAACAACCCTCAGCCTTTTTTGTTCGAGATTAGGACATGCACTTAGGCATGCAATGGTTTAATAGATGTATATGTGCCAATATAGTCTTTTATTTATTTATTATTTCTAGGTCAATCTGACTTCTCAAAATGTTTTTTTCCCCATTTGTTCTACGTGCCCATCCAATGAATTATTTGGATTGATTTTTAATAGAAATCTTGTGTAGTCACAGGTTCGGTTGTTCCTAACTTTCAATAGCTTCTCCATTAATGGTTAAGACTAAATTTCACAATGGAGCTCCCAACAAAATTTGTTTGATTCAATCTTCTTTGTTTTTGTTAAACCTAAACTCCTTAATATTTATTTCACTTTATATTTTTATCATTTTATTTTATAGTTATTATTTTTAAATTTTGTTACTTTATTACATTGACTTTTATGGTGTAATTCATAGACCATACATATTGGAATGCACTTGAGAATTTTCACCATTAAGTTCTCAAGTGCTATAGGTCAAAAGTTGATTGCATTCGGTGCTCTTATCTTAGGGATAAGAGCCAAACAAAAGTAGTTTGAATATTGAAACTTGATCTCCTTGTGAAAGGCATCAAATAGCAACATAACATTGGATTTAATCGTGTCCCACATGAATAATAAGAATTCAGGCCTAAACCCACTAGGTCTTGTCCTTTTAAATTTCCCTAAGCTCCTGATTACCATCCATGAGAATCACCTACTATGAAAGGGATCTTTAGACCAGCCAAAAAATGTTGATCTAGGGGAATTTGGAGTAGAATGTGGTTGGGCCTAAGTGAAGGCACTAAAGTAGATCTCATTTGATTTGATAAGTGGTTGGATATAGTAAATATGGATACTAGTCTCCTCCATAATCATCTTGTCCCTATGCGAGAGAGAATGAATGGAATTCCTCTTCTTGCAACCATTTGTTATCTTTTGAAAGTATCTAGTATTTTCATCTCCTATCTTTAGCCATCGAATTTTTGTCCTTTGTTGCAAGTGTCTAGCTTTGCCTTGCAAAATTTTGTCTAACTCAGCAAAGCAAGAAGTGAATTTGAATGGGCTTAAAGAGTTCCTTAGCTTCAATTTTAACTAGTCCAACTCGTGCAAATGCTACACAGCTAGAGATATGGTGGCACACCGCTTTTACCCACTCCTTGAGGAAGCCCGGAGGTTCTGACACTTGCTTTCGAAGACAAGAAAATTTTCCCAACTGCAACCCTAGGGTTCTAGTTCAAGTCCACCTGAAGGAAGTCAGGTCGATGGAGCCAGTTATTCTTAAATTTGAAAACCTCGGGACCAAGTTGTTGGTGAGATTACACTCTAAGAAGAAGAGGGTAGTGATCTGAAAGTCTAGAGGGTAGAACTGTAATCATAAATCCTCCACAGAGTGCCCCAGCATATGCGAGCTAGCCAATCTCCCTAAGTCATGCTTGGCCTACCATGTGAATTGCTTTGTTTTGAAGAGGAATATCAATTGAGCCTTTTGTCTGAACTAAAAGTGTAATTAAAATCTCAACCTATGAACTACAGGTCCTCAATTAGATCACCAACTTAACCTACCATGTTTGAATCAAATGTTTGAATGATTATGAGGCCTTTCTTAAAGAATTTGTAAATCCTGATGTAGTCTATGCATAGCAATCAGTTATGATAAATAATTTGCTTGGCTTTTACTTTGCAAATTTGCATTTTCTCTTAACAATATTTTTATGCAAAAATATACGTATTTATAAGTAGGTTTATCTTGACAGTGGGATCGTATAACCAACACTGTTTGGTGGCAAGATTTTCCTTGTAGAGCTACTCCTGATTATTCAGCTTTCTTTGAAGAAACTGAACTGAAAACTGACTTTGCTGCTCAACTAGCTGGGTTTGTAGCATCTCTACTTGTTGATGTGCCCAATCAAGCACACTGGATTAACGAGTTGTCAAAGTATGACTTTGAAGATGCTACATGTTACCTTGTTGCTTCAGTACCTGGGATCCATTCTTCAAGCCCTTGTAATCTTGAGGCTAATTACTGCTTGTCGGTGAGTAAATTGTAGGGCATCTCAGCCTAAGTCTGTTCACACTGTCACGCGAATCTATTATCACACATTGATTTCTCAGGTGGGACTAATAATGTTCTAGATAAATGTAAGATAGGTAAAGTACTTGTCCTATGAAATTATGAAAGACTACATGGAGAAAAAAACACAGGAATATCCTCTTAATTGTGTTCAGTTGATTGATAGGAAACTATGAGAACATGGAATTGCTTGTCATATCTGCTACATGCATATCTATTTCTATCATTCTCCTTAAGTATGTTTATGGTGCTTTCCTAAAGTATATTTTTGTAAAAAAAATAGTAATATTAGAAATCTTATCTTAGTTTGTAAATACATGATACTTAATAATTCTTCTTGATTATATGGAGTACTTTCAAACTGGTTTGTCATGTGAACTCTACACCTAAATTTGAGCTTTTCCAATGGAATAGCACACGCCAGGTGGTTTTTTTGTCTTCAACTTCTTCTGGATAAAAGATTTTGAAGTTATCTCTTTTTTATATCTTTGGCAGCATAATGTCTTAGCTAAAGATATGACGTACCTCTGACACACTTGTGACTTGACCAAAGGCATGCATGCTATTCTTTCATCATTTACTTTGTATGTTGATCTCTCCTTGTAGATGCAAATGCTCTATGCCTCCTTGTATATCAAATAATTTTCCCTAATTGACACACTATGCAAACAATAGGATCTCTCAATATCTTTCTTGTTCTTGTGTTGTGCTTTTTCTATTTGTTTCAGCCTTTTCACCTCTTTTCCTATGTAATTGGCATTGCCATTGTGTTTGTTCAGGTTTAATCTATTAATGAAGACTTACAATCTGTACGTTTTGTTTCATGCTGCCTTTGACAAAAATGACCTCTCCCAGTAGTGCAGTGTGCTGTTTTCTCTTCTTTAATTGCTGAAACTAGCATTTGTTGCAGGCCAAACAGATTGTACAATGTAAAACTTCAGCTGGAAACCTTCTTGGATCAGTTCCAACAACTGTTGTTGGTTTACACTATCGGTTCCATACTTCTTTTGATCCAAATGGTGGTCAGGTAAAGTTTCTAGCTTCACTTTTAAGAAGATGCTCAGAGAGTACAAGTGGAACTGTAGAAGTTCTCTTGAAAAGGATTACAAATATACAGGCAGATGATAATGCTGTAAGCATAGTTGTTGCTGCAGATGTAGATGAACTTTGTGAAGGAGGTAAAACAATTATTGTACTATTCTGATATCAAGTAGGGTTATGAGATATTTCTATTTAATTTCATTAGCATCTTGGTGTTTCTTCAACAGATTTCATGCAACTTGGTTTTCTACCTAGAGATGTTGCACGGTGGGTGTCTCCTCTCAGTGACATTGGATTCTTCAGTTTTTCAGCCTTCATCTACCCTAAAGAAGTCATTGCAGCTGCAATTGGTGAAAGAAGCATGAAAATACAACTATTGATTAATGTCTCAAAGGCAAGTGGGATTTTTTTTTGGCACAATTTTAGGCATGCCAATATTGATAGTGTGTTTTTTGGCAAAGTCAGTTTCATCACCTCAATTGATTCTAATTTTTTTCTTCAATGCTGTGAATGTCATGAAATACAGGGGGCAAGATTTACTGAAATGCCAAATTTGATCACTCCTGAGCATTTTGTTTCTTTGTGCTTGCTTGTTGCATCTCTGCATAGGCGTCTTGGACTTTGGCGCTTAAGAGAGGTATAAATAGGTGCTTGAAAGCTTGCAGTCAGACATTGATATTATATTAAGACTGAATTTTGTTGGACATTAGTAATGGAAGAGGAAGATTGACTGAATGCAAAGTTTTATATGTCACTATAGTAATGGTACTTGAAGATCTCAATTCTAAGGCTTAGCTTGGAGAAAATACTCAAGATATAATTTAATACGAAGAAATGAAGGAAACTTCAGAAACCTTGAGTTCTTGATAGGTTGCAATTTTAAGATATTAATTGTTAAGCTAGATAACCGTTTTTAACCTACTATGAAAAAGAATATTCAAATCCATATACCAGTTGGCAACCCTGTTTCGTCTCGTAAAAGATTCTTGTTACAAAAGTTTGTTCCTCTCTGACCAGCATTTTTTTTACTCCAACCTTTGTTTGCACATCGAACAAGTATATACATTTCTTGTGCTAACCAACAATTTTTACCGTACCTTTGTTGTATAGTGGTACATACTTATGCTACTCTTCATTGAAACTAATGGTCAATATCTTCATAGGCGGAACCAGTCTTTGCACATGAAACAAGTAGATACATTTCATGTGTCAACCAACAACTTTTAATCGACTACTCTTCAATTGAAGTTTACAGTCAATATCTTCACAGGCTGAAACAGTTTGTCTTAACAATTACCCTTAAAAGTAGTTGTAAGTCTCAACTGTGGGATTTTCCCATCCATCAAGCTCTATGTAAGGCTACTCTATCATATCTTTAATCCTATAACCATCCTATACTAAATTTTATAATACCAATTTTTTTCTACATGCCATTCTAGATTGTCCACAACTTATCCTTTGATGCATGGTTGATTATACAACTATATTATTGAAAATATTAACTTAGACGCATACCCTAGCCACAAAATTCGTAACTTATCTTCATCAATCACCTTGTATTGCAGCCACTTCCTGTTAACAGAGTTGTCTTTGTCACTAAATATTAGATATGGTATTTGAAACTCTTTCTGTTAAAGAAAAAAAAATGTCTTTGTCATTGAATATTAGATATGAAACTCTTCTGAGTATTTCTCATCCATCCAACTTGAATATCCTTTAGATACCATTTGGTACATTGACATATAGTCATGCATGCATAAATAAATCCTTGCAGTATCAAGTGATACAAATGAGACATACAATGACAATACTATGTCAAGATAGTTATAAGGTTGTCATAAGTTGTAGCAAAAGGTGGAATCCGCCACCTCAGTGGCCTCACATGGTCGGCCCCATGACTATTTGTGAGGAGATAAATCGGGAAGCTGTAGTTGGTCACGACGAGGGCATACAAGGTTGTCATAAGTGATAAATAACATTGTTTGCCAACATATTGAAATATCCTATTCCTGGTTTAAAAAATGGCTGATGTATGCAACCACATTGGCAGATTTAAGGGGACCACAAAATTTTCAAATATGGTGAGGCCATATATGCAGTTGAAAAACTCATATTTGGTTCATTTGGACCAATTTAAATTGCACCAAATTGATTTAAAACCCTAAGCTATCTTATTTGATAACTTGTTAGCTGTAAGAACTTTGAAATTTGCTTTGCAAATGCTAAACACTAAGTATTAATTATATGCATGCTACTTGTGTATATCTTCTTTTCTACATTTTTTATTAATATTGATTTTATATTTTATGTATTTCGTATTTTATGATTGACATTATTTTCTATGTAGATGTATGAATTGGATGGTGTTGAACAATATACTTTATTTGTATATATTAAATTATTTTATTGCTATAAATATTTAATTACTAACTGCACATGTGCTTGCATACTGCATCTGCTGCCATTTGCTTTTTGAATCTTTTGGTTACAACAATATGGCTGACAATTACAACCCTCTCTCAATCTATTATGATTATTCCAATGCTGGTGATCAACTGTTAGTGATGGAAAATAATCCACAATTATCAGCATGCCATAATAAATGGAGAAGTTGCAGAAAATGGAACAGCTTGTTATAAATCAACTTTTTTGTTTTATTTTATTTTTTGATAAGATAGAGGCTAGATGAATTTTCTGTCACTTTATCACTTGGATATTTCAGTTGCTTTTAGTTCTTAGACAACAAATTCCTTTTCCTCCAAATTACAGAATTAATGGTTTCTAGCTTATGTAAAATTTTCTTCTTAACAGGTCTTGTCTCAATATAGGTGGCCTGAATCACTAGAGGTTGATTTTGTGTATGGTGAGACTCATTAGCTGATTTTTAAGTTAGATAATAGATAATGCCTCATCTTACTATCATTTTGTTATGTTGTAAAGGTGCATCCTCAATTGGAGCTTCAGTCGATTTGCCCTTTTTTTCTGCTTTCGCATCTGCAGCTGGGAAAAAATCCTGTTACTATCCTGATTCTGAGGAGTCTGATCCTGAAGTACTATTCTCTTATCTCTTTATTGAACTGTTTTGTTTTTTTCTTCTATTGTCTTCCATTTGTTATTTTAATACTATATTTTAATCATTCCAGTGGGGTCACTGGAGTATAGCTAATGAGCTAAAGAGACCATCTATTAAGATCTTGTTCCCCACCATTGAACGAGTTAAAAATGGGCACTGTGGCATCCACAGTTCCAGACGCTTGCTTTCTCTTTCGGAGGTAAACCCATTTTATTGTGTTCTTCAATAGTTACAATTGTATTTTGGAACTTTTATTTTTCTTCCCTGCGTAATTACTGGCTTACTAGTAACATTTTTCTTTTTCCAACCTTGGACCTCTCACCATGATTATTTCTCCAAGGTACTTAATTGGGCCATGTGGCATCTTGTTGTCTACATGTGGTTTGTTGCTTAGTCAGGCTACCCTTTTTGCTATTGCCACTGAAAACTTTAGGTAGATTTGTTACAGTTCCCAGCTGTAATATGAGTGATTTGCAGCTTGACTAAATTTTTTTGACACTGAATTGCTGCTGTTACCCAGAAAACTTGGCAAAGGCTAAAAATTGCTGGTATATTTCATGATGCTGTTCCTCGTCCTTGTGAAAGAATAGGGTACCCAATGCACGTCAAGGTACTTTCACTGGATATTAATTTGCTTCTGTTTTTTGTATAATTCTATGTATCTGTTGTCTGTTACTGAGTGTGAGTTGCTACAGGTAGCCCATAGACAATTCCTGTCGGGAAATGGAATGACCACATTTGGATGGATTTATGTTGGATCACACAACTTCAGTCCTGCTGCTTGGGGGCGTACCTTACTACCTTCATCCAAATCAAAGGATTCTGAAGCTTCTACTTCTACAAAATTGCATATCTGTAACTATGAGCTCGGAATTATCCTGATTGTTCCCCCAACTGACCATTCCAAAAGAGACGGTGTCAATAAGTTTAATCTTAAGGATATTATTCTTCCATTTGTGATGCCTGCACCAATATACAAAGATGAAGATAGGCCTGCAACAGCACAGGCCATGCGTGAAGCCTTGGCTGAAGCTACTCTTCAGTCTCTGCCACATGATTCTTTACCAGAAGATGGTATGGAGGAGGAAATGTTTGAGGAACCTATCTTTCTCAATGAGGAGAATGACGAAGAGAGAGTTTATGCAGAGATGCTTTGGAGCCAGGTTGACTCTTCTGGAAGTTGAACTATATGAAACCCCATTAATTTGTATGGCAATTTGGTTTTAGGGATCTTTCTTCAGAAGATGTGAGCTCTGGTCAAAGTTTGGAGAATTCTCAGAGCGTCAATTGAATCTTATCCAAAGATTTGCTGAGCCTTCTTGCAGTTGGTGATTCTTTGGGTGCTATTGATGCAGGTATTGAATTGTTGAGACATTCTGAGCTGCATTTACATATGACTAGGATATAAAATGGGCTCCTGAAGGAATGTGAATGTGTTGCATGGGTTATGCCGTCTTGGAAAAATGAACGGTGAATTCCTACCTCAAATCTGTACACATATTTTTGTTTTCGGTAGAAAATGAATGTATATCTACAACCTTGATCCAGACCCAAGGTGGTACATGAATGAGGATCTTGCACAAAGAAAATGTGCAAACTGATTTTCTGATACAGTTTGAACAGTGCCACTTTGCTCTATAAAAGGTATAGTCGGTAGTGAGATTATAATCAATTGAGTTGTGTATCTTTATTCTGCCTGATTTTTTTCCTTGTGTATCCCTTTCATCAAATGAGTTATGTATCTATATTCTGTCCGATTATTCTCGTGTTGACCTTCTGCCCAAGCCAACTGTTCGAGAAATTACTGTCTGTTTGAGAAATTAGTGTAATAAAGTGAGCTTATTTGTACTTAATGAGGTTTGCAATTGGGTAGTGCCTAATTTGATTGGATATGCCAGGGTATATCTGCAACCAATCATTGTTTATGTATATTCAAGTTATTGCAACCTGGAAACTCTCCTATTTGCTATAAGTGTGCTTTGTGTACAACTCAAAACTAACTGCGGATGTATTGTTATTACTATTATTGTAAATACAAGAGTAGCTACTTTGTTAAGGTGACATGGCAGACCTGGTTATTTTTGCCAAAAGTGTAGAATTTGGCTTTCAAGTTGAATTTGATGACCTGATCCAAATCGCTTAAGCTAGGTTTTGGTTTGAACATGCGCTGAGTGATGGCCCTTAGCTTAACCCGACGAAAAAATATATCATTTATTTTGCTTTGTTTATTCTAATGTCGTTGACCTGTTCTATGTTAGTGTCATTGGTATTGTGGTAAAAAGTGATTATGCTCATCTTAGGTGTTTCACAGTCTGTTATTAGATTATGTAAAGGAAGGTAAAGTCTGTTATCAGATTATGTAAAGGAAGGTAAATCATAGGGTTAGTTTATAGCCGACCGCTAAATTAATTAGGGGGTGGGAGAGATTTTTTTTCTGATGATATGCATTCGATGGAAATTAATCCTTTATCCCATTATAAGTTTACGACCCTTTAACCAATTGAATGGGATTAGGTTTATTGATATTATTACATAACGTGCTGCCTACTATAGTTGATTAGCATAATAAATTGTTAAGAGTCCTTGACGTTTAGCTTGTCCAACTTCTGAAGGCCACAAAAAAACTCTTCATTGAAAGGTGCGTCAAGAAACTCTAAGACCTACTAATGTCATATTGAATCTCGAATAGCGAGTGCGACAATTTAACACAACTCTTTAATGGGACCCTGTTGTTAGCCCGCATGTGCAACTCCACCTCAGCTCTCTCTACGCGTCGCTAAGGAAAGCCACTCGCGACTCATGTGCCCTAATTTCTTCGAAGAAGCCACGTCTCTCTTCTTCTTCCTCCCTCGCGTGCACCGCCTGCCGTAGCCGCGCGTCTCTCCTTCATGTTTCCCTCGCGCTGAGCCCTCGTCTTCCTCCTCCCTCAGTGTTCTTCGAGGTCGAAGCCGCCGCAAACTCTTCCTCCTCCCTCGCATGCCCTAAGCGTCGTAGCCACGTCTCTCTTCTTCCTCGTCTCCCTCGCGCTGAGCCCTCGTCTTCCTCCTCCCTCAGCGTTCTTCGAGGAATCGCAGAAGCACATCAAGTTTGAGGCTCGTCTCCCTCAGCCCTAACTCATCCACGTCTCTTCTTCTTCTTCTTCTTCTTCTTCTTCTTCTTCTTCCCTCTCGATTTCAAGAAATCGAGAAGCAAGGAGTGATTTTTTACAATAGTAAGGAGTGATTTTTTAGTTTCTCTTTGAGGTAATCAACTTTTTCTTATTCTTCTTCTTGTAGATGTTGTAGAGTGGATCAGAATTTTACTGGTAGGTGGGATTTGTGCATTCATGTTATGATTTCCCATCTATTATGTGACGATTTTGAACATATGGATTTACCTTCGAATTGACAATTCATCTTGATCAATATTTATCATGTGTTCAAAATGATCAACTATCTTTTATCATCTGTTGTAATCTTTATCATGTGTTTGAGTACGCTTTGATCAATTTAATGCATCTTTCTTTTTTTTTTCTTTAATGTTCCTGTAACACTTGGTATTTAGCTATTTGAATATGCAGAGAAGAAATTTTACTACAAGAATCCTTTATCTCCTAGCATATTTGATGTTTTGCTCTACAAGGAGCTCAATGTCCGGAAAAAAAGTCATGTTTGACCTCCAATAGTTATGATTTTATGGTTTGTTCTTTTAATTGCCATTTGACTCACTTCTCATCCATTCTCCACAAGACAATGGTCATTTGTGTTCTTTCTTTCCACTTAAGATTAAGAGGGTGTGTGTTTTTATTATCTTAGCTTGTGTCATATTTATAGGCACAAAAATTGACTTGTTCTTTTCAAATTTGTTTACATTGCATGTTTCATGTTTAATTCTTTTAGCACAAGAACATGAAAGGCATTATTGATTTGCCCTTTTATAGCTTTTGTTTTGTGAATAATGGCATGATTTTTATTTTAATCTAATTAATGAAAATTTGATTATTAGATTGCTATTTCATGACATCATCAAGTTATAGCAGCATCGACAATACGAGATTTCAATTTGTATCCTGTAGGGACTGCGGACAAATAACATCGGTGTGTGTTTCTAAATCGACTAAGAATCCTGGAAGACACTATTATAGATGTAGGCAACATGGATGACAAAAGTGGATGACGACTGATACTAGTTCATCTGGCAAAATTGAAAGTGAACATAATACTTCTCATGGACATAATCCAGGAATAATCAATGTACCAAAATTCATTTGGATATCAGTGATGGTGAACTTGATTCTCTTAACCATAATCCTGATTGTGTTGTTAGTTCATCTGGTTAGTTAGTGTTAAGTAATGTTGGTGTTGTAATATAACTGACTCTATTTTCTTAATGCTAGTTCTAAATTATACTCTATTTTTCTTCCTTTTATGTAAAGGTATGAACCAAATACGGTGTATTAGTTGAAGTGCTATGGAGTGATAACGGTAATGTATATTTGTCTAACTATGACTCTGTTATATCCAATGCACTTTTCTCTTGTGGTGATGGGTTGATCATACAAAACTACAAGTAGATTCAGTGATTGAGCCCACCATTGAGAAAGCAGAAGAACTAGAGAAAGAAATCCGAGAAAAGGAGACCAAGCTAAATGTTGTTCCTGATCAAGAAAACTAGCTAGTTGCTTGATATATCAATGAATGATGGCCATTAAAATTCAAAAACTTTCTATTCATAGAATTAGGTCTGTATTCAGACGGTAAAAAATTGGGATGCCCAAGTTTGTATTGAATGCTCAAGTTGTGTGGCAAATGGTAGCTAATTGCTTGTTGCCCAAGTTTGTAAATAATTGGGACGACTACAATTGTCATATTTAACACAGTCGAACTTGTCAACCAGAAAGTATAAAACTAGAATTGATCAATCTTTTCTTCGAGACGCATGATCTTTTTTCGAAGCACTTGGGAAATAATCACCTTGATGAAATACAAAGACAGTGGGCAAAATTAAATTAAATCAAAGCAACAAAGATGCCCTTGCAAGACTGTAGCAGCAAGGAAACAATTACAATTAAAGAATGACGATAGTAGACAAAAGGCCACTTAACAATTCCGCTCATGCCATATGAAATAAACAAAAATAACGGAGTTCTCTACAGCTATGTTCCTTGTTACCAAAAATTAATCGATTGACGAGGATCAATGTCTATATGATCTCTACATGGTTAAGGAAAAGAGGCATTGAACCCATATCCATCATAACCATCGATGCCCATGAGTTCGCCATCAGGTCCTCTGAATCCAACCATTGGGAAGGAAGACCAAGGAGATGGAGTTGCAGGTTCAGATCCAGGCAGATCATCATTCATCATCCCATGAAAAGAAACATAATTGTTCAAAAATACAAATATCCCTAAATGCCTACTGGAATTCAAAAATACAAGTATAATATTTCAAAAGTTAAGAAACTTGCCTTTGAGCAGAGAAATATTGACAGAGATTGAGCAAAGAAAAAGATCCCTTCAAGCACTATTATTGACAGAGATTAAGCAGAAAATTAAACAGAAGCATCAGCAGCTACTAAATTACATGTTCATCCAAAAGCAATACTTTGAGAAATAAAATAGTTTCATTACAAGTTGAACAACAGGTGCTAATAGCAAAATAGAAGCAACTTAAGAGAAGCAAGACAGAAGCAACTTCAGAACCAGCATCTTTAGATAGTTTTTTCCAAAAGTCCAATTCAACTTTAGAAGCAAAACAGAAGCAACTTCAGAAAGTCCATGTTCTTCCAAAAGTCCCTAGAGAGAAGACATGATATGCTCGAATAAAAATGATAAATAAAATAAAAGAACCAACATATATGTTAAAGATGGAACTCACAGCTAGCATTGCGAGCAGCATTAGCAGCTGCTAGTAAATAAAACCTGTATTACTGGGACCAGCAACTCCCTGCAATAAATTTTAAACTAGCTAAAACAAGACCACACAATTAATTTATGTATGTATTATATGGATCACTTACACTCTTTCGGGCCTTTGCAACTGATTTCTTCACAATTTGTTCAATCTTAGATTGTTTCCTCTTTGTGGGTGGACGACCTCGAGATCTTACTTTTAATGG
>JBAMIE010000063.1:5099315-5120141 GCA_037177295.1 Kaempferia parviflora
AAAATCTTTTTCCGCATTCACCAAAATAACATCTTTTTTGTCTAAAATGACTCCATTTTATTAACAACACAAAATCGATAAAATCATCCCAAAAATCACGTTTTTACGAGTTTAAGTACGATTTTGATCCGATTTTACTTTAATACACGATTTTGCCACGATTTCACTCGATTTTCGTAAGTAAACTCTCGATTTTGTACAAGTTTACGAGTTCACTCGCGAGTTTGATAACACTGCTTACAAACCATTTTAGTTAAAGGCGAAAACATCACCAAAAAGGAGATTGAGGAAAAACAGCACCGAGAAAGAGTTCTGGAGATATGAACCGGTTCCAATTACAGACAGGAAGACTAGAATTTTGCTGTGACTAGAAATTTCTCAATTTAGTTAAAGTTTTGTAATTTAATTCGTCGAACAGTGAAAACAATGTACTTTTATCTTGAAAATGTAACAACTGACTTTAAGTGATAATTATTATACTACTGAGGCTGGTTATTTTCAAACTTTGGGTTTGAAAACAACGCCGATGTCAGTTCCCGACCAGCCCTTGGTCGCGGGGCGTGACATTTTATCTTAGCAGAATGATGATTTATATAAGGAGGTTAAACATCTAATGAGATATTTTGAAACTCATTAGGAATTGACTCCCAATCTATTTAAAGTAAATACTCATGTAAGTACTAATCATGGGTATGAATCCTTCTTGACCGTCCACCGCGCGAACACTTCTCGATTTATCCGATCCTAACGACTGGTGGGAAACTTCCATGAGATTGAGTTGGTCACATCAAGTTCCATCTTACCTATTCATCATTTTGTCGGGGGCATGATTCAATGGTAAATTCTTAGGATAACGTTGTAGTAGTCGGAGGGTCAAAACTCAATAGAGGGTTTTACCATCTCCGTAAACTCCGCCCAAATACTTGCCAAGACTTCTCTACTTTTCCTTCTCCCAATAATAGTGGGCAGCTAGGGAGCGCTATGTGCATCTCCAATACAAGGTTTATGTGTGAGGTTTATAAAAATAAAAAACCTCACTAAAAAAAGCTTTAACCATTGTAGAAGTGAGGGTTGAGGTTTGTAGTTTAAGAGTTGATTTGAAAACTCAAAATTGCTTTTTTTTTTCTCGTGAAAGTAGAACTTGTAATTAATGACAATAATTTGTTACATTGTGATTTGTAATTTATAATGTAGGGAGGTATATAATTGGTAATGTGAGACCTACAAAAAAGTTGTAGGGAAGTTTTTTCATTATAAAGAGAATAATAAGTTTTTTCATTTTCGATGTGACATTGATGTGGCACATTGAATGTTACAAAAAACTCCATAGTGGGCAGCTAGGGAGCGCTATGAGCATCTCCAATACAAGGTTTATGTGTGAGGTTTATAAAAATAAAAAATCTCACTAAAAAAAGCTTTAAACCATTGTAGAAGTGAGGATTTAGGTTTGTAGTTTAAGAGTAGATTTGAAAACTCAAAACTGCTTTTTTTTTTCTCGTGAAGGTAGAGCTTGTAATTAATGATAATAATTTATTGCATTGTGATTTGTAATTTATAATATAGGGAGGTATATAATTGGTAATGTGAGACCTAAAAAAAAGTTATAGTAAAGTTTTTTCATTATAAAGAGAATAATAATTTTTTTCATTTTTGATGTGACATTGATGTGGCACATTGAAGGTTACAAAAAACTCCATTTAAAAGTTTAACCATTGGAGATGCCCTAACGTAGCAGCGGTTCCTATTTTTTGTTTTGTTTGTTTTTTTACTAATCGTGGGAACGAAAATCCAACAAAGCAGGAAGCTTGATGGTATTGTCATTGATAATTAGTATTAATTAAGAGTTAATGGTAGTTGAAACATGCGTTAATGAAGATAATAAATTATGATTAAGGGAAGAAGTGAGATGTAAACACTGATAAAGGCACGTGCCATGGGACAGTAGAGTAATTGATGAACCACCAGCAACAGCATTCATGTTAATTATATCATATGCACTTAATTATAGGCTTTTATTGCACATTAATGATAGGTCATTAATTAAGGATTAGTGTATAAATCTTAAACCCTAAATCTTAAATTTCGATAGTGCTAAATGGCTAGAATAGTTTTTTTTAATATAATTTTAGAGTCATTATTAAGGGCTAATTAGTAATTTACTATGTATAAATATTATTAATAATACCCAATTAGCCAAATTCATTTTCTAAATTATTCAAATGTTAAAATTATTAAAGGCCCCAAATAATTAATCGAACCATCCATGCTAATTAATCCGTCGACAAAAGGCACGTAAACTGTACTGAACCGGCGCGAGGTCAGAGGCAGAGCGGATCTTCTGATCCGTAATTTATGGTCCATTCTTAATTCAGATCAGGAGGATCGTTAGATCAGATCAGGATCTATGTACTGGTCCATCCTGATTTGATCTAATGACCCTTTTGATTACGTACTAGGAAGGAACTAGGGACTGTGGACCAGAGGATCCATGCTTGGTCGGAGGCGGCCGTGACCAGCTTGCAGTTATGAATGGAGCTGCATGCCAGTGTTCTGGTTGGGGACTTGGGGTCCTCCCGCCCCAGCGCCGTGAAGATGTTCTGCTGGTTGTCGAGGGGGCGGTGGGGCGTAGAGCCTGCAGTTTTGGAGCACCACGGCGGCATTGGCGAAGATGAAGTCGACGGTGCCGTCGACGTCGTAGTTGCGGAAGAACCGGCAGAGCGAGTGGGCACAGAAGGCGATCTAGTAACTCACGAAGCTGTACTTGCCGCCGTGTCTCCTATTTTAATCCTCCGCATTAAATCCGCATTTATAATGTCTAATTAATTTTTCAACCCGGCCAGTCATTTTTCTTTTTCTTTTCTTTTTAATTTGTTTCTTTCCGCTTTTTTCACCACAATAAAATAAAGAATTCTGAATAATAATAATAATAATAATAATAATAATAATTAAAAAACTAATTAATTTAAAAATATTGTTATTGCCTAAAAGGGAAAACGTAATAAGAATTAATTAATTTTTCTGTCTTACTCCTTTAGCTGACACTGAGTCAGTGCTCCTCGTTTCACTCCAAAAGTTGATTCTTTTCGGCTCCCGAACGCTTCGGTTCCTCCTCCCATGGCGTCCGCCGACGGCATCTCGTCGTCGTACGTTGGCCTCAGCCTCCGCCGGTTGCTCTTCAGCCCCTCGTCCTCGTCCGGAACCCACGCTGCGGCGGCCGACGCCGACCGCAACCCCTTGATCGGCGCACCTCGCGTTCCGCCGCCGTCGCCGCCGAGAATGAAGAGAGGGCTTGCGGAGGCGGCCTTCCGCGGCCTTGGATGCGCGTCGGCATCGGCATCGCGAGCTTACTCTCCGGCCGCCGCGGCCGTGAGGTCGTCGGCGGATTGGCAGGGGAGGCAGCCGCGGCGGCGGCCGGGGAAAAAGAAGAAGGACAGGAAGTGCCAGGTCGGAGGCGACCTTTGGTGCTCCCCTGGAATACCGTTCGCCGCGGAGGTATCAGTGGACTGCGTGGCGGCTCACCAGCCGATGGTTGGAAGAGGAAGACCAGAGGCCACCGAGCGGATTAATAGAGAGGTATGTTTCCTTAATTCCTTGGAGCGTTCTCCCTGTTGATTCTCTCTAGTTCATGCCTTTTTCTGATTCTCGAAGAGTATTAAACTTCGGATCCAGAAGCTTATACATGGATTCATGGAAGCTAACAACGATCCCCTTTCTTCATATTTTTACTCGATTTTTGTTCTCTTGATTTTAGTTTATATTGTTCTTACTCCTAAATGAAAGCTCCGACCTTTCATTTGCTATGGCTAAAAGAAGGATCTTAGATATGTTTAGTTCAGCTAAATCTCTCGAGTCTTGTTGATTGTCGATCACAGCGAGCTTACGTTCCCAGAAGGGTTGGCCATGAAGAACAAATCTCATCCTCCAAGGATTCTCCTGCAAATGTCGACACATCATTCATTGCACCTGAACTTCTGCGATCAAGGCCCCTGCGCCACTTCCAAGGGCATCATCGGACTCCAGATGGACTTGAGGAGGTGATTCTGTCTTTCTTTCGATCCAACAATTAATTACTTTTATCCATTTATTGCCTGTTTCATTCAATTGCTTAGCGGTGATAATCCAAAAACCAGTCATTTATTCTGCAATATTGTTCCAAATATATGTTTGAGATGAGGATTATTGAATTTAGTACTTCTTTTGGTGTGTAGAAGGCATCACTGCTAATTTTACATTCTTGATTTTATTGGTTAATGAGTATGTTCAAGGATGACTGATGAATTATATAGTTTGATAATTCTGATCAGTTAGAGTCGAAGACATGAGGAGTAGAAGAAGGCCAGAGAAAATGCTGTTTAACCTAATTAAAAATGATTTGAATTGAGTCAATTTACCAATTAAATTTGTGTTTATTCATGACTAATAATCCCAAGTAAATGCTAGTAGACTTACCTGACCAAGAACAGATGATCTTGTCTTTTTCATCTTCATTTGTTTGTTGCCTTTAGTGATTGCTATCATTTTATAGTTTCATAAAGTTTTCGGGAGTTATGTTCTGGACAATTTGCACTTTAAGTTTCACAATAGTATCTCGTTTCTTTGGTCTCCGTTGTCAGATCACTCTAAGATGTAAACCGACTTCTTTAGTGCCTTCTTCGGGTCAGTTTGAACTTGTTTCAATAGCTCCTTCAGTTTGCCAATTTCATCTTGATCATGTCTACTTCTGTTCCTATAATCCTAGAAAAGTTGAACTCGATTCTTAAATTTGTAAGTTGGCATAAATATTGCTGGCAGTAGGTACTTCTCCTACCTAGCCATTTCGGTTATACCTCGTTGCGGTTTATTGTTATCATCAAACTTATTGTCTCAACTATTTGGAGTTGGTTGCATAGTTGCATGAACTTTATCTCTTCATTGAGCTCTATGTCAAGCAATATCACTAATAACATTTTAATTAAGTTATACTTTACATAATGACTAATTTTTTTCTCTCGTCTCCTTGTGTCTTACACCTTCAGACATTGTTTATTGAAGAAAGAACAAATAATCACCGCGAATTATGAATTCCAGTTTGTATGTCGGGTTGTCCCAACTACTAGGAGTTGATTATATGAATTTTGTCTTTCCATTAAGCTCTATGCAAAGCAATATCATTGATAATATTTTAATAATTAAGTTATTAGAGGCCTTAATGATATTTTTGGGTTATGTTTACACAAGGGATTGAAATGGAATACGAGAGAAATTTAAGCGGATTCGATTCATATTTGTCTCAAAACTACAGATCATGATGTTCCAGACCAGGGTTTTGCATGACAGATTTCGTGATTGGCGGTTGGATGTCGACAATATGTCGTACGAGGTGCTTAATTTTCTTTCGAGACTGATTTTCCTGCTTCTAACACTAGTTATAACATCTTGGTTCCTTCTCCCCTACAGGAACTTCTTGAGCTCAGTGACAAAATCGGCCATGTGAGCACTGGACTGAGGGATGAGGAGATTCTACGCAGTCTCAGGAAAGGCAAGGCTTCAGCTTTCGATTCTGAAGTAGAATCACAATGCAGCATTTGTCAAGTAGGTGGCAGTACTCTTTTCAACTGAAGTTCTGTTCTGTAAGCCCATTGCTGATTTTCGATACTACATTCTCTTTGCGATACAGGAAGAATACAGAATGAGTGGCGAAACAGGAAGGCTGGAGTGTGGCCATAGTTACCATATGCATTGTATAAAGCAATGGCTTCTCCTAAAAAATGCTTGCCCTGTCTGCAAAACACCAGTTCTTAGAACCTAGAAGCCAAAATCCTCCCAAACCCTGTTCTTCCTTGTATAGAGCTTCAGTCACAGGGTAAACCAGTGATTTTTGTTTTTGTTTTTGTTTTTTTTTTTGGTTTAGTTACATTTGCTAGAAGAAGATGTTGGAGGGCAACTAGCCCTTGCAAAAGCATTTATTAATATCTGAAACAATTTCAATTACCTGCTAATCAACAATATTTTCTCTCCTCTCACCACAAGTAAACAGGTCGTAACTCGGATAAAATGTCAATTTGTTGCCCTTTTTGTTACTCGGGTGAAATAATTTTTAGAAATGAAGGGTGTTTTTTATAAATTGGTTTTCCTGTGTGGACGATAATTAGAAACGGTAACAACGTTTTGATTCTTTCGGATTCCTTCCCTCTTCCGGCGCTTTGGATCCCTCTTCCGGCGCTCGATCGAGGAGCTTGCTTGAGAGTTGAGATCGACGAGGGCTTCTCCGATCTGATGCTTCCAGCGAAGATGGAGTGTGGGGAGGCGTCCGCGAGTTGTCAAGATCTGGCAGTAGATCGGACGCCCGTGATCTCAGGTTAGTTGGCCCCTTTTGATCCGATGTTTAATGACGAGGATGCTTTTTTGTCTAGTTCGATTCAAATAATTTTTGGTTGAAATTTTTAATCTTTTTAGGGGGATTTCTCAGGTTGTATTTGTGCCTTATCTTTTGATTTCTTGGCTTGGAGTGACACTCCATGATATGTAAAATTCTCCGAAAGCATATCACTAGTAGGCGTGTACTATATCTAGCGTGTCTTTTGCTCCCAATTAAATGTATTAGAGGATTGAAATATACTATTTGGATGAGAAGAAAAGGTCGTCGACCTAGGTTGACAATAGTAAGCGTAAAAAGATCTTTTAAAAGTTTCATATCTGGGCTTTTTCTTGTTTTCTTGAGTGGATCTGTGAGAAATGGAGATGTAACTTGTGTTGCACGACAAACCTTACGAATCCCAGTGAGATTACGTTCTTAAGTTTCTCTAGTTCCTTTTGCATAAAAGTGTAAGACTTACACGTGTAATTGGATAAATTAATCACAATACGTAGTTGTGTTAGTGCGCTTAAGTTACTAAGGTTGATTACCTTTTCTTTCTTTTCCAACTTTGGCTAGCTCGGTTGGTCTGTGTGCATTTGGATGGAATCTACTGCTTCAGCATCTTGAGTTGTGAGGACCACGGATGATATTGTGCCTGTTTGATAAGAAGATTGGGCTTTTAGCTATATGATTTTGTTGATCTCAGTTTGAGATAGCAGTGAAGTTGAGCAATCTGAAACACTTGTCATACTTCAGTGTCACTGGCTCATTTCTTATGACACAATAATGTATATTCTGCTCTCTCATTATGCACACGCTATGACTCAAGATAATATCTCATAATGTCAATATAGTTTTCATTATCATAAATAAAAAAGATAGCCTGCTAGCTTTGTGGTTATTTTTTTTTTTGTAGGTTCTGGCCTGCACATATTGTACTCTATTTGGGCCAACACATCGCCTTCTCCCAGTCAAAGCTACACAGTGTGGTCGAGTTGATCTAAAAAGTGCGCCATATGACACCATACAGTTTAAGTCTGGTCCTTAATGGCTTGAAACAATTCTTATTTTGTAGCTTCAATGCATTCCTCATCACCTGGTTCTCAAGTTAGAGTTCCTATGTGCAGTATACTACCTTTTAGCTAGAGCCGTTTCTTTAGAGGATGGGTATTGCACTTGGTGAACTTCCTCTTTTTTTTTTTCATCTCTAGAGTGTTACGTCTTTGCTTAAAACTTTGTTTAGGTATGAATTAATGAAACATGGCATACTTGAACATCAATCTGATTTTATTGAATCTTCATATTCATAACTGGCCAGATTCCATGTCACTCTGTAATTACTGGTTACTAGCTTCATTTTCGGAAAAATATGCCAAAAGGACATGTTATTTGAAAATTACATATACTTAGAGCTTACTAGTTTTCAATAATGAGGTCCCTTATTTGAAAATGATCCAACATGACCTCAAACTAGTTTTTTTCCCCTTCAAATGCCACTTTCTGGACAAAACATTCATGTGGGCCATAAAAATTTCAACAGAATATATAAATTTTGAAATTCATATGTAGTTTGTTTTATTTTTTTATTTTTTTTTAAATTAGACCTAGATAATTTTCTATTAAAACATCTAGATTTGAGAAAAATCTAACTATGAAATCCTTAAAGTTTCTGATAGAAGCTGTGGGATGTATCGCCGTTGAACTGGAATATGTTTTATAATTATTCCAAACCTCAAAGAAATCTTTGGATAATGCACATGGGTAAAGGCTCTTGTAAAGATGTAGTTACATGTCAAAAGGAAATAGCATCTTAGTCTGAGTCTCTGGCTGCTGAATAACACCCTATGTTTGAGTTTCTAATAATTCCAACTTTGAATGGGAATAAATGTTAACAGTAGTTCTCCCTTCCACGAAGCTGAACCAACTGATCAAACCAGGGAACTATATTCTCTATTGACTGAGACCTCAAATAAAATGGAATTTAACAACCTATATATTTAGCTGTTGATCACCTTGGGGCTTCTTAAGATCCTTTTCTGTCTTGTTTTTTCTTACTTGGTATAATATCATGAAGCTTATGTTTTCATTTCTGGTCATCATGATACTGTTGGCTTATTGCTGAAATTAAAATGTACTTGCAGCATTACAGTGTCTTCATGCGAAGATTCTCCACCAAGATGTCTAATTTTAAAGATATATCTTTATTTGAACAGTGAATGCACCTTTTTTCCATCCTTTAGAAAACAAGAAAAAACCTCACAAGTCTTGATTTTACTACTAAATATTCTTACCTGATACATGTTAACTTTAGTGATTTGTCTTTCCTATTTGTTGGCAGTTCGCCCATCAGAAAACAAAGTGGAAACATTGGTAGAGCTCAATCTTGCTCTGTCGGAAGACAGGGTTTTCTCCTCTTATTTGAAACCAATTAAGCTCTGGCTTTTTTCACGGTTTTGATGACTTCTTGACAATGCTACTACTAGTGTCGGTTAGTGTTGTTCAATTGTCGATGTGTGTTCATTGCCTAGTAGTTTCAGGCCTGAATAATAATCAAATAGCCATTGTTATGATTGCTATATTTCTGTTTTTTTTTTCTCATTTTTTGTGATGATTGCAATTTTAGGTTCCTAACCCAATCTTTGATCTCGACGTTGCTGGTATAATGTGTCGACATTTTGGAATCTCATTTCGGGAGTTGTTATTAGCAACCATGATCGTAAAGCAATAAACAAGAGCCACATTCAGGTTACATTATTTATTCTTTTCCAAATCAACTACTGTGATCGAAGAACATACCAGAATGTAGTGTCTGACTATCTTTGCCACTCTTTTGGAAGATAATTTAGTGTTTTTGCTACTTTTTTCAGGCAATTTTTGTCACCCCCTTCTTCAACAACGAACCATTCGAATAGCTGGGGAATAAGCTAATATCGATCCCTGGTTTCCAACCTCAACATAATTCAGCATCGAACATCTCTGAGTAATGCTGTAATGGTCAGTTGATCCCTCTTTATTGCAATTTCCATCTACTTAAAAATTCAATCTTTTCACTTCACAACAATACTTTCATGGTTATAAACCTCAAGAAACAGCAAGGTTTGGAACTGACGACCATGGCTAAAGCACCAAAATTGAAATACAAGTCCGAGTCTAGCTAAGGATTGCATTAGAAGCAATGATTTTCACTTTAATAACATGATTTATAGTGTATGAATAGGGTGATTAATGTGCTGAAATGTGTTGTTCTACACTCCATTAACTGCTAATTTATTGTTGTTAATATTCTTCTTTAGATCGTCGTCGTCGTCGTCCATGAAGCGTTTCCAGAACCAGTGCTGCTTCCAGACGCGGTCGGCCATCTCCTCGATGGGGACGTTCTTGGTCTCGGGAAGGAAGAAGAGGACGAAGATGGACATGATGAGGACCCAGGCGGAGAAGAAGGCGAAGATGCCGTACTTGAGGTGGCAGAGCATGGAGAGGAAGGCCTGCGCGATGACGAAGGTGAAGAGGAGGTTGACGCAGACGGTGACGCTCTGTCCCGCCGACCGCGTTTCCAGCGGGAAGGTCTCGCTGGGGATGAGCCAGCCCAGGGGCCCCCAGGACCATGCGAAGGAGGAGACGAAGGTGCAGACCATGATAACGACGAAGATGGCCCAGCCACGGCCGAGTTCGTCGGAGCTGTCTGTCACCTTCAGCCCCAGCACCACCGCGATCACCACCTGGGCGACGAACATCTGCACGCCCGCCTCCAGCAGCAGCGCCCTCCGCCCCACCCGGTCCACCGCGTAGATGGACACCACCGTCGACAGCACGTTGACCGCTCCCGTGATCACCGCCGAGTACAGTGACGCGTCGCTCTTGAATCCCAGCGTGTTGAACAGCACCGGCGCGTAGAACATGATGGCGTTGATCCCCGTGAACTGCTGGAATATCTGGAGGACGACGGCGATGACGAGCTGCGGGCGGCTCCGGCGGCGGAGGAGGTTGCGGAAGGGGTGCTTGACCTGGTTGGCGGCGCGGCTGGCCGCGAGGATCTCCTCGAACTCCGGGTCCACGTTGCTGGTGCCGCGAATCTTCCGGAGCACTGCCTTCCCTTCCTCCAGCCGCCCACGCTCAATCAAGCTGTTGGGCGTCTCCACCACCAGCAGCGCGCCGACCGTCAGCAGCGCCGCCGGGATGCCAGCCAACGATAACGACAGACGCCATCCCCACGGATGAATCCTGATCAACGCATCTAGTTAGCTGCTGCACACACGAAGAGACAGACAGAAAGAGAGAGAGAGAGAGAGATGGCTGCCGGTGGCTTACTTAGCGGTTCCGTAGTTGACGAGACTGGCGAAGAGGATTCCGATGGTGATATTGAGCTGGAACAAGATGTTGAGGCCGCCGCGGATTTTGGTGGGTGCGATCTCTGAGAGAAACAGAGGAACGGCCTGGTTGGCGAAACCAACGCCACAGCCGAGCAGAATCCTACCAACGATCAGCATCGGCAAGTCCTGCGCCGCCCCGTTGAAGACGACGCCTACTATGAAAAAGAAGCCGGCGATGAGCATGGTCGGCCGGCGCCCGAAGTTGCGCGTCGTGTAGGAGGCGAAGAAGGTTGCCGTGAGCCCGGCCAGGTACAGAGAGGAAGTGAACAGCTGCAGGCCCTGGCTGTCGTACTTGCAGTAGTTGCTATCCGTCGTCTCGTGCTTCCGGCGATACACCGCCGGGAAGAACTTCTCCAAGAAGTCATCCATCGACGTCACTCCACCTGTAAGACAAATTATTTAGCAATAGTTTTGCATTGAGATATTCTTGTCATAATTAACCAGCGCTTTCATTTCTCACCGGAAATTCCAACGTCGTATCCAAACATCAAGCCGCCGGTGGCGGCCATGACGCAAGAAAGGATGACTACGGGCGTGATCTTGGCCTCGAAGTGGCTCCCTGCCGCCGCCCCTGACGACACCGAGAACCCCGCCGCCGGCATCCTCTCTGTCAGAGAACGACTTCCGATCTACTCAAGAAGCGCGTCACCTGTGCTTTCTCCGGCGAGAAGATGCGGTCGATTGCTCAGCTGAGAAATGAATGAAGACAGTGAGCCCGCGGAGTTGCTAGATTTATAGAAACGAAGGCTTTACATTTTCCACAGGAGTAGGGAGGGCTGCGATTCGGCCACTTGGTGAGATCAGATGACGGTCAACGGACGACTCTTTGTCGGCTGCCCACTACTGTAGCGCGCGACGCGTGAACGCTTTCCCTATATTTTAATTCTCCAATTAAATTGAAATAACACTTTTTGAGGATTTGAAAAAATTGAAAAAAAATCAATATTCATAATTAATTAATTATGAAGTGTGGTTTAGGATAAAATATTGGGATTTAGAACAACAATTAACAAATAAGGAAATGAGAAATTTGCTTTTGGCATGGATTTCTCGTGGCGGTCGTTGGCCAGGGAGTTGACTACAGTGGGGTGGTTGATTTATTGGCACGTGGATTTGAAATCGATCCGTATGGATATCATTTTTAATTCTGATAAGTAGTCGTCCACATGAAAGTGAGATTACTTTAAAAGTATAATTATGTCATATATCACTAAATTTCTCGTGAGAATCTTTGACTAAGATGTGATTATATATATATATATATATATTTATTTATTTATTTCTAATGTTTTTTCGTTCACATGCTTTTTGTATTTTTATTTTTTTTACTCCAAGAATAATTTTATAAATATTAAAATCTAACATTTGAATTTTTGAGCATAAGATATAAAATATAAAATATTTTTTAATTCAAAATTGAAATGACAATATTAGCCATTTAGCCCCTCCTAATTTAGTTTTTAAAATCTAATTTTTTATTACTTAAATTTAATCATATATGTCAATCTGATTATATATATATATATGAAAAATAAAAAATGCTGCGTTGACTGTTAAGTCATGCGTATGCAACTATGTGTACAATTTTGACCACTTTGAATGGGGAGTGAGGGCATAAAAGGGAGAGTCGGTAGACGCTGTAGAAGTGACCAACACATACAAGTTACCTTTTCACCTACACGTGTGCGTATGCCACTGAGCGATGACTACAAGTCATCACCTGTCGCCCCGTAAAAATTGGACAAAAGAATAAATTTATCTTTATTCTATTCAGTTGGATGAGAAGAAAAAGAAAGTTAAGATAAATTAAGAATATAGTTCTACCTGCTGCGTCAATTCTAAGTTATTCGATTTCAATGTCAAACATGTGATGCGCATTATTCATTATATATAATACTTAAAAATTTGTTTACTTAAAAGTTGAAAATTAAAAGGGGGTTTGGTATATATTTGATAATGAGAATGATAATATATTTGATTGAGGAGAAAATGAGGTTAACGATAATCTAGACAGGTTGAGTTATGAAACTAGGGGTATCGAACTCATATCTTGATTCTGATTCTCATCTACTAAGCATCAAGAATGGAAATGAAATAAATTTTATTCTCATTTCAGTCTCCTAAATACGCCTACCAAACACTCCTAAGTTTTATTAATCTATTATTTTCACTAAACAAATAAAAATGAACAAAAAAAATACTCTCTATCTAAAAAAAAATCAAAAGAACGTTTTATTTTTTTCTAAATAATAAAAGGGACATTTTTTTTAGTTTTTTATTTTTTATTAACATGATGCCTCATTCCACCAATAATTTATATCCATATATAATTTTATTATGGATATTGTTCTAGTATATTATTTCTATATTATTATCTCTTATAATTTTATTCTATCGATTAGTTAAGTAGTTATAACAATTATAATTAGTAGTTGTTGCAATGTGAATGTTATTGAACAAGATGAATCTATGCTATAATAATTATAAAATAGTAGCTGCTAGTAGGTACAATTCATAGCTGTTACAATGTAAATATTGTTGAACAAGATAAATCTATATTGTAACAGTTATAAAATCATAACAGTTACAACGTAAATGTTATTTAACAAGACACGTTTATATTGTAACAATTACGAAACCATAGTTGCTACAATGAGAATGTTGTTAAACAAGTCAAATCCATCTGACACTGTATTTAATGTATGTAAGAGAAATATTGAGAGCAACTCTATCATTTTACAAGGGGGCTGATGGGGTGAGGTACCCTTTTGGTTAAAAATCAATAAGGGGTGTCTCTTTCATGATTTGGAAAAATCGTGCGTCTTTTTATTTTTGCATTTCATTTTTAATCAAAAGAGCTACCTACCTCATCCGTCCTTATAAAATTATGACCTCAACCAATTTTAATTTTTTTGATAGGCCGATTTCAAGTTTAAACCCTGAACTAATCAGATGGACTTGACATATACAACAACATTTACATAGTAACAGTTACAATTTTCGTAGTTGCTAGAATTCATATTATACCGACTATGAAACTGTAACTGCTACAATAAAGACTTGACATGTTCACTTAACATTCACGTTCTAACAGCTATGAAATCGAAATTGTTATAACATAGATTTATTATGTTTAATAATATTCACATTATAGCAACTTAGTATCTTACTTAATACAACACAAATTTATCTCATTTACGCAGCTAGTCAATTGGTTCAGGATTTAAATTTAAAATAGACATCAAATATCAAAAAATTAAAATCGGTCGGTACCTATGTAATTTTGTAAGGGGGGCAAATGGGATGGGATATCTTTTTGATAAAAATAAAAAAGAGACGTTCCTATTACGATTAAAAAAAACTGCTCTCCTGATTTTAGCCCAATAAACATTGATATATTTATTTTTTAATTTATCCTTTCAATTACTTACATATGTTTCGAAATTTGTCATCTAGAAGATGACGACAGGAGTTAGACGAGTAAAACTTTTATGTCTACAAATGATCGAGATTGAATTCATTGAATATATAAAAGAAGAAAAGATAAAATATATATATATATATATATATAAACTTGTGGACCAACCTCTCTCCGTTCTTCAACACCAACACCGAGCTTTTTTGAAGTTCACATTAAGAAGAAAAAAAAAATCATAAATCCGTCGCAATCAGGGGTTGAGAAATTTTTTCAATGTTATGAGAGAATAATTTAAAGGCATCTTTTTGGAAAACGTCCGAGTTAAGGCAAGTCTCTTGGACGCTAACGAAGAGTCTGACAAGGAACTCTTTGTAGTCTAGGTTTTGGTTTTGAAGAGCTATGGAACTTAAAGTAGTTTCAGAGTTTTCTTTGCTTAAACAAAAGGGAGAATTGGAGTTATCTAGCAATTGTCAAGACAATGCACTTGATGCATTTAAACTGATGTAAATGACTCAGATAATGATGCTTTTAGTAGGTGCAATGACATATGATGTCTATTATTAAAATGTTTATTTCAAATATTTATAGATATGTGTTGAATGTCATTGTAAAAGCTCAAGCAAATAACCACCATACTGTAATTGCAAACTGTATCAGTACATCTGACAAGGTGTATATAGCACACAAGCACAAGAACATTCACTGCCATATTGTTTCCGACTTAGACTTTGATGATCAACATGAGTTTTAGGTTACCCAGGACATGGGACAGAGTTCTTGTTGCACTCACCAGCCTTTTTTGTTTTCCTCTTACACAAAACAGAAAGGAAAGACAGAAAATGAAAACAGAGAAAAAGCCAAGAATGAATTGCCTTTGCGAGTTGAGATTACAAGCAACACCCTTTTAAGTGAGACCCCTGCCTCCAATTGCACTCCTATTTATCTGCTGCTATATTGATGGACCGACATAAAGTTATGTAGACCATGCTTTAGTTCTCAGTGCAATTCTTCTGGCACAGGAATCCATCTGACGGAGGTTATCACTGAATGGTGACGGCCCAGTTTGGAGGTTGGTTCATCAGGATGCCGACAGTGCTGCTGTCGTAAGCAATCCTCGACTCACCTGGGTTGAGATGATATGCAAATTGGGATCCAGACTTCTCTTGGTAGACATCTTTTGTGCTGGTGGTCATTTTAGATTCAGGCGTTGCTTTCTGGATGCTAATTGGTGGATTTGTGTTACCAGAACCATCAGAGGTCAGGGAGTTGGAAGATATAGCTGACTGTGTTGGAGTCTGTGGCTCAGTTTTAGCAGTTCCTTCATCGGTCTTCTTTGTGTTCAGGAAACGACCTCCGCAACCCCTGGCTCTCCTCACCGCATGTAAGTGGCGTGACTCATGAAGATATGGCTGCCAATTCAAAAACCACAGTTTTTAAAACCAATTTTCCTTGGATTTTAATGAGTTCCAGAATATAAACATCTGAAGTTTTCACAACAGCATAAATTAAAAGCTACTTCTCAAGTGAAGAGGTCAAAGGTTCCTCTGACCATATATAAATCAAACAATCTTACCGAAGCCTATTTTAGTTGTCAAAAAACCTCAACAAGACCAGAATCTATGTTCATATAAGAGCGAGAGCACTTGTGAGCAAGTAAAGAATGTATCTTGCAAATAGATAGTCTCAACAAGCTCAAAAGTATTAGCTAAGGACATGTAACTAAGCCAGAAATTGATGATGTAGAACTAATATATAACGAATTCTAAGAGAGAGATTAAGTTTGGCACAGACTAACATAGCTAGGACTTGCTTGTTTTTGTTTTATGCTTCACCTTAAATCAATAGAGGATTAATGCCAGGAGTATGATACAAAGATAACTCACCATCACTTCCATGAAGAGCAAGAACTAGATCACAAAAATAAATTAAAAGTTTTTTAAAAAGTTTATCAACTGGTAGAATCAATCATATGAGATGAGCCCAAAAATGCATAATATAAGTCTCCTTTTCAGCATCTTGATAAAGAATCTGATGGAATACTTGGCTGGATAGATGGCAGGGTGAAACCATCTTGAAGGCTGATTTCCCTCTATTTTTTAGCAAGTACAGTTCAAAGTCAATGGTATATCAGGTTGAGGATCTGACGAATGAAATGGATGAAAGCATGACGGCACAGAATGAAATCACAGATCACAGAATTTAACTTATTTTGTGCCAGACTCAGTTTCAGGTTCAGTATGGTAGTAATTATCAAATCATTTGGTGGCGGACTGCAATGGGGGTATTCAGTGTCAAAACAGTCTATATTTTCCTCAAGTTTGGGCTTGTTATGGAGTACAAACCTAAACAGGTGTGGAAATCTTTTGCACCCAGTTGGGAGAAGGTTTTCATATAGCTCTTTGGAAGGAGCAAAACAGTATTATTTAGGTCTCACCAGCACAAAAGTCTACATTTGCACCATGGCACAAGTGTGGATTTGGACAATCTGGTTCAAAAGAAACAGTCTTACATTCGGATCTCATCAATGGCAAAGTCCGTCAATCCACAACTGGATATACCCATGTGCAAATTGGGCAAAAAGGTTCGATGGAAGGAGAAGATTTATTGCAGGATTTCACATCCTAAAAATGAAGCAAGCAGCTGGAAACATGGATTATAATTGAGACCACAGGAGATGCTAATCAAGCCTGCCAATTTTCAGATTCACTGAGCAAGCAACGCAGAGGTTTTTTTGGCTCTTGTTTTGATCTCAGCAGATACTAAGTTTTTATGTTACGACAGATTTCAGTTATTCTCTGTCCTTGTTTTGGGAATTCTGTTAGTAACCTAGCTTCATATTAGGCAATGTTGTCTGTCTTTTCAAGTGTTCCTGTCTTTTGGGGTATTCTTCGTGGATTGAGAATGTGCCATAGATATTTGAAATGAAATTCATAATTATGCTAGAAAGACTTAGCAATATGGTTAGGCATGCAGGAGAAGCATTATGGTACAAATAAACTAGAAATGATGAATAAATATAAATGTCCAATCAATTTATTATTAGGTTAGAATTAATTTATTTAGTCAAGAACCTTACTATTACCTTTCTAGCTTTAGTAGCTTTTTTCTCGAGTTCAGCCTTAGCACGAGATTGTCTTCGCCTAAGAATTCCATGGTACTGCTTGGCATTAACATAAACTGGCTCCTCTGCCATTTCAAGAGGTAAAGGCATACGAGAATGTGGTATTCCAATAATTTGAGGATGAATCTGTAAAAATACAATCAATCAACAATCAAGAGCATACTAAATTTTAAATGTAGGACAGTAGAAGAAATGTTACAAACTTGGCATTTTTCCCCACAATGCTCTGTCCAACTATACCAGGAAAAGTTATTACCCAATGTCAACAAAAGAAATAGTAATCTAAATAAGTATTGATACATACTGTTATCTGTTTTTGTTAGCCAAACAAGGCATATAAGCTAAGGAAAAAATGGACAAAAAAGGTTCAATGTGAAACAAAGCAGATTCAATGTGAAACAAATCTGACAACAATATGCAAAACTAATAGAAAATCCAAAGTGTTGTACAGCTACTTTTGCCTAATTATCCTTCAATGCCTTGTTTTTCTTATATAATATGATAGCCTGCACGCCGCGCGACTGTGCGCGCAGGTATCAACGTTTTTTTTTTTAATTTTATTTTTAAATATAATATTCTTATTTTTTTAATAGAAAATTAATATTTTTATAAATGTAAATTCTAAATACCCAATTATATCCGTAAACATCTCATTTTTAATTTTTTCTTTTAACTCAATACTATAATTTAATTAGGAAGCATAAACCCCGTAGATATTTTTTTAAAAAACTTTTTAGCCCTAGAGTTCAAGCTTACCAATTGGTTTATAGTATTCAAGCGATAAAATTTTAAAATTTTACCTCTAGATTCAGGCTTCCTAATTTGGTTATAGTATTAAGTTTAAAAAAAACGAACAAATTTGGATGTTTACAGGTATAGTAAAAAATTTAAGGTTTATATTTAAATAAATATTGATTTTTTAAATTAATTAAAAAAAAAAAGAAAAGAAAAAACCAGCTAATACCTGCGAGCACAGTTGCACACATTATCAAATAGTTCAAAAAATTATTATATATATATAATCCCAAATAGTTCAAAAAAAAGAAAAGAAATGTGAATAGAATCTTTGGTCCCTAAAACATTATCAAGATTGGCTAAGGCAAAAAAAAAAGTATTCTAAACCAACATCAGCTAATTCCAAAATAATAGTAAATATTCAATAACAATTATTATGTTAATAAACATCATTAGTCATTGCTCAGTTATCTTACAAACTTACTAGTGATTGAGCACCATAAGTAGCCACTAGACCAGCAAAATACGCGTCATTATATGGATAAGTAGCACAAGCCTGTAAAAGCACATCAGAAGATCTATTCATTATTGCAACCAGACAATGACGATTAATAAAAAACTGATATCAGCTAACCATTCACAGATAGGTGAATGATGCTTCAATTCAGAGTAAATGCGACTATTCAAGAGCAATAAGAAAAAAAAAAGAAGTAAAATAAGTAAGGAAAGCACACGAAGGATTGTCCAAGTTGAAGTTGAGGTGCAATAATCTCAGGCATAACAGGAGCCATAGCTGAAGATGTAGGCTGCAAACTCTGGTCCTTATCTCCAAGATTTCCATCTGACAATACAATAACTTTGAAAGATGTAAGAAGCAAATCAGCTTAAATTTTAGGGCATCCATTAATTAGTCATTTATATTAGTCTACGATCTAGTAAGGGTTTTGGGTGTTCTTCAAGATTTAGCAGTGTCAGTTGGAAAACAATGACTAGACAGAACAGTGAGATCTATAACAGCATCTTGGTTAAGCACTAATACCAGCCCATATCTGTGAATACTTCCATCGAAGCAGTGATACCTGGTCAGTAGTCAACAGTTTCACCAATACAATATCTCCAAAGGAGATATACAGCTAACCATTCAAGCGTAAGCATTCCCTATGGTGCAATCCCAAATAAGTTGAAATTCGAGTTACAGCGATCTACAAGAAAACCCTTAAATTTTGCAATATAAAATAAAAACCCCTCAAGTACATATCAAAATTTCCCCTGTTTTAAACTGATAATGGATGATCCACCTCCAGAAAGGGGAAAAAAACACTTTTTAGTTTTATTGTGTTACCCTATGATGTCCCAATCATTGGTCATGAATCTTGGTTGTTAAAGCCAAGGAAACATAAATTACAATGCAAAACATTCAACAGGAACTACTATAAAATCCTAACACTACTAGGCAAGCATCATAACAGAGAGTAACACTGTTCCTGGATGAATGTTCAAGCTCAGTTAATCCATTTTTTTCAGTAGATCAAGCTCAGATAATACGCTGGCGAAATACTTATAAAACATCATAGTACCACATAGAACACCCTTGCTTCAGAAAGATATCACAACAAAGATAAGATAAATGGTCAGTAAATAATTAAGCTGCTCTTGTGCCAATATTCTGCTCTTTATTTGCATCACCTGTGCCATCGATGTGATCATTTGTTTTAAAAAATAGGAACACAACCGCTCAAATAAAACCCTAAAACTTGAGGAATCTCAAAAAAAAATTGGATCGAGCAAACCCAATCCTTAAAAAAAAAAAAAGAAACATTAAAGCTACTCTTCACCTCAAATTAATCTGAAGAGCAGAACAACGAGAAGTCATGAGGCGTGGGACCAATTAGCGATGGAGGATCATCCTGCGGCTCTTGTCCATGGGAGATTTGAGACAAGTGGCGGCGGCTAGAGATGAGCAAGAAGAGTTTAACGAGTTGAGCTCCTGTGGAGGATGCGAACTTTGGAAATCGAGAGGCTAGAGAAGAAATAGGTTGGGCTAGGGTTTTCACAGATTGGATTAAAACGACGGCTTTTCATACATGGAAAAAATTTTATTGAAGGGTTTTATTTTAGCGATGCTTAATGTCTCCGCGTCACTAAAGAATCACAATTTGAGGTGAAAAAAATTTCCACTACTATTAGCTACGTTGAGTGTGGAGTGTGTCACCAAAATGTCAGAAAAAATTTATGTTACCTTTTAGCGACGGGGAGTGTTGTGCGCGTCGCTGAAGGCCTTCTTTTGGCGACGCATAATGTTTAACGCGTCGTTAAATGACACGAAATAAATGTACGAAAACTCCCTCCTAATGTTCTATCTTTTAGCGACGCGAAACGCTCCAAGCGTCGCCAAAGGGTTACATTTTGCGATGTTGACTGTGATGTGCGTCGCTAAAAGTCATAATTCTTGTAGTGGATGCACTGAATTATAGCATCTTAAGTCTAGGGTAATATCCTAAGCATCTCAACCCAGTCTATGTTGTCAATCAAGTTAGACCTAATGTGCTTGTGAGATGCTGGCTTCTAAATCTATAGGATCATGCAGTCTAAGTTAGGTCCTAGGCTAAGTCCATAAACATTCCTAAATTTTGAAGGGGGTATTTTAAAATAAATCTAATAAATAGAAAAATAATAGAAAAGGATTAGAACAAGGATGTGACCTAATCTATTAACAAGTAGTAAAAATAATATCAGATCAAATATATAAGTCAGATAGATCATAAGTACTGTAATACAAGTCTGAAAGTGCTGAATACAAGTCTGATAAGAAAATCTAAGAATCAGGTCCATGGGATGGAGGAGC
>JBAMIE010000063.1:5173794-5188780 GCA_037177295.1 Kaempferia parviflora
CGAAATTAAAGCTCAATTGTCCGTAAGTCTAAACGATATTATTATTATTATTATTGTTATTATTGTTATTATTATTATTATTATTATTATTATTATTATTATTATTATTATTATTATTATTATTATTATAAAGGAAATTAAATTTAAATTATTTTATAGCGCTTTGATGAGGAATTATTAAAAATAATTAAGAAATAATTTTTAGGAAATTATAAGATATTGTTTATGACACCAAAACAGGGAACTATTTTTACTTTTACGAACTCTTTCGCTTATCTCGTTCGTAAAAAAAATATTATTTTTAGAATTGAATCATCTATCTAAATAATATTTATCCTATTTTATTATATCTAATCAATTTTTTGTGTCTTCCCTTTATTGCTATTTTTATTTGATTTTATCTTATCTATCATCCTCATATGTCATGTTAACAGTCTAGCTCATCTACTTTCATCTTCTATTTATATGTTTATTTCATACTGCTAAGATTTAACTATATATAATATAACATCTAGTAACTGTCATTTTATAAAATTAATTTATGAACCTTTTTTTAAACAAAGAAATTACTCTTTATAGGAGTTCATTTATGCCGCTGTGGACAATGTCTCAAACACAGCAGAGTGGCTGTTGGCACACTTGCTGGAACAACCTGACATCATGCGAAAAGCCGTTGAGGAGTTGGATCGGGTGGTCGGCAAGGAGCGGTTAGTAGTCGAATCCGACTTTGCTCGACTCCCCTACGTGAAGGCATGCGCTCGCGAGGCCCTGCGTCTCCACCCGGTCGCACCCTTCAACCCCCCTCACGTAGCCATCGACGACGCGGTCGTTTCAAACTACTTCATCCCCAAGGGGAGCATGGTGTTGTTGGGTCGAGCTGCACTCGGGCGAAATCCCAAGGTCTGGGATGATCCGACCCGGTTCAACCCGAGCCGACACTTGATGGATGGACACCGAGATCAGGTGGATCTAGCAGAGCCAGGTCTCCGAATGATATCGTTTACCACCGGGCGTCGACAGTGCATGGGAGCTCAGCTTGGCACGGCGATGACCTACATGTTGATAGGAAGGGTGCTTCAAGCGTTCGTGTGGAGCTTACCCGCCGGAGAGACTAGCATCGACCTCTCGGAGGCATGGATGAGCCTCTTCAAAGCCAAACCTCTAATGGCTTGTGCAAAGATTCGATTACCGGATTTGGTAGAGAATCTATGCGCAAATTTAGACAAAAGAAGTTTATAATTAACATAGAATTGAAAAGAAAAAAAGAAGGAAAATATAAACTGAAGGACAAAATAAAACTACAATCCATGAACTCAAATGTGATCTACTGTATTTTGCAATTTGCATCAAGATAACTATCTTATCAAATTATTTAATTGCACCTATCCAATACTTAATTAAGAGTCAAATCGTTTGGAAATTAAACACGATTGAGTTATTACGAAATTTTAATTTTAAATATTGTTTGTGCCAAATTTTTTAACGTACAATACGAGACCTGCATGGTATCCATTACCCGCGAGGTGTTAATTTCTTATTGCCGGTGAAAGAGAATGTATCGTAGAGAAAGCATGTAAGGCATTACCCAAAAACTTGTTGATTGTTGGAGTCTGTCCGTGAGTAATTTACAAAAGCATTACATACTCGGTCAATTGACACATTAATAAGAGTGGAGATCCTTGGTCCGTAATTTTATGGATTAGAGGATGATCCATATTTTAATTAATTATGGTCGGATTGAGGTCGTAATCTGATCGCAATTATCTATGGCTCTTGACGGATTCACCTACTCATTTAGGTTGTAGTTTAGATCCGGATAAGCGGCCAGAGCTCGCTCCCCCTGACGACAGGTAGCCTGACAACCATCCTCCCACCTTCGACGGGCTCCGGGTGGCCTCTGTCTGAATTCAAAGTACAACCTAAATGGCCGAGTGAATTCGTCGATGGACCACAAATAATTATGATCGGATTGCGACCTCAATCCGATCGTAATTAGGGTGTCTATCAAATTAAAGGATCTGGTCTCCATTATTAATACTCGGTCGTCAATTGACATATTTCCTTATCTTTCATCAATATTCTGCTTTTTCCCGGATATTCTCGTTCAAATATCCATAAATTTTTTGTTTGCTTAATGGCTTCGTATAATTCAAAAAATATTAGCTTTCTCTTTGCTCACATCTCTCGTCAAAAGATGCTATTCTATAACGTCTTTTTAACAAATCTTTTTTAACAGATCTCCTGGAACGAACATTCAAATATATGTTCCACATTCATCCGTGATGATACTTCTAATGGGTTGAAGATCACATGAACAAGTGTTCCATCTTGCAAATAAGGGGTATCTCATCTAGGAAAATTTTTGGAAATGATACTTTAATTTTATTCAATAAAGACAAGATCATTTTAGAAAGGATAATGATTATCCTACGGGCTAACATGAAGGGATGAATAGAAGAGAAGGCAAGTAAAGAACATAAAGAAAACAAGGAGACAAAGATAAGAAAACTTGATTAACAATTGAGTGATGAATTCTCATATAACTAGACTTGTGTTTTTATATTATAACTCTAGACTCTAATAACTCTAGACTCTAAGACCAAAAAAAAAAAAAGCCCCCTATATATATAGACCTCAATTTCAATATTATAAAAATAGAAAAAATAATTATTCCAGAAAAGAAAATCTCGTGATAAAAATAAAAATTAATATAATAAGATGTAGTTATATACTAATTATGACTCATAAATATTAGAAATAATAAAAATACCTGAAATACACTAAAAATCCTAAAAATAAAAGTTACAAAAAATAGTAATAAAATCTTTGGAGGCTCAATTGAGGGCTTAAATTGTTGTTTTTTTTCCATAAATCAACTCGTTACAATGGTTAAAACTTGTTATTTTTTTCCATAAACCAATAATAATTTTTAACCGTTATATTTCAAGTGAAAAAAATAGATTATAATCATTGTTTTTAAACGTCCTATCTTTCTGAACGCATTAATTTATCAGCGTTTTTTTTTATCATAGACAATTGAAAAAATTGTTGTCTTTTTAGTACAAAGACGATGAAATAAAACCGTTATGTATGCAATTTTGAACGTCCTATCTTTTGCAACCCATAGTATTTTGCACGTCAATTTATGTTGGGTAATTATAAAATCAACCCCGACTTTAGCTTAATTACAACATATTCCTGTACTTATCTTTTAAGGGTTTTTTTATTAAAAGGCGCACTTAGGATATAGTATTTAGTAAAAGACACATCTAACTTTTAAATTTATCAAAAGACGTAGAAAAAAATATAAAATTTTTATTTTACCTCTCCCACCAACCGCCCAACCTCACTTTAATTTTTTATCAGGCTCACATATATCAAGCCCACAGTGGGTCGATCTTTTAAACCTCTGATTTTACAACGTTTTTTTATCTTGTTCGACACTATCAATTACAATCCGTAAACAAGAGGGATAAAAGGATTAAAGTATAGGGGATAGGATTTGCAATTTTGATTGAAAGGAAAAATTTTTTTATAAAAAAACAACAATCAGGTGTGGGTGGCTGCTTGTACGTGGGCATGACTACAGTTCAATTTTGTTTAATTATCGCTAAGTACTACAGTTTCATTATCATATCTAAATACTATGGTGTAACCTGTTTTCTCACCATTTCTTCACTCTTTCACTAGAATACATAAACGCCACTAACTTTAATCCTATCCCCTATACTTTAATACACAACGCATTCTAAAGAATAAAAATCTTTTTCACCTGACTAAACATAATCATTAAGAATCAAATAAATAAAAATTTAATAATTATTTATAGCATATTAGTTTTTAAAATGTATGAAATTATTCATGAATTTACTAATACAAGAGATATATTTACACTTAATATTACCTATATCTTATTCAAAATTCGGACATAATTATGAGAGTATAGAATCTTAAAAAGACATAATTAAGAGAGACTATAACCTTAGCAACCTCAAATTATGAATAAATTATCAACTTCATTATAGACTTTGATAGTGTGTTTAATATATTTTTTTTAAAAAAAATCAATGATAGTTGCTATAATGGGTCGGCTTGTTTAGTAAGTCACGCGACCGCTACCAGCGTATTTGATACTATATAATTAATGAAAAAAAATCTTAACAAATAAAAACAACATTTATTATATATAATTAATGTTTATTGAGAAAATAGTTTTCATAAGTTTATAATAAATAAAAAATATTATATTATATTATTATTATGTACTTTTGAAAAAAGGCGACAGCACAATCTTGAATGATCTTTTTGCCGCCGATTTGTAAATTTAATAAAATCAAAATTAAATTTATTAAAATATTAAACAATTAAGAAAAATATATAATTGGAGTTTAACGTTTATTTTACACAGCGCTAATAATTAATTTAATACGACAATTATAGATTTCGGCGGTGCTTCGAGATACTTACGATTTATGATTTATTGTTAATTTTTTTTACACAAATGATATTGATAGCATAATTATGAATCTATAATCACAGAATTACTATTTAAATAATCACGAATTAATTTAAATTAATATAATGTTTAGAGAAAAAACATTTTTATTAACATATTAAAATTTTACATAACAAAAAAAAAATTAAATAAATAACAGATCATCGTTATGGACCCAATTAATCCTCAGATCTTACGGCATTCAGATAAATTCAAAAACGATAATAAGTCTCTAGCCGACCTCTATGGTCTTTCCGTCAATTGTTTCTTAACACTTTTAGGATCTTTCAAAACACACTTTGCTTCCTATTATTTTATTATTTTTTATTTAAAAAGTATATTTTGCAATGAAAATCATTTTATTATTTTAGTTGGCATAAGATATCTAACTAATTAGATTAATTACGAGATGATTGATTTTGCTATACTAAAATTTTCTACTAGTTATAGGATAAATTGAAAAACACTTACAATCAACAAGCATTCTCAAGCCAACCATTTAATAAGAAAAATTTATCCATTAATTAATCAAAATTAAAAGTTAACTTAATCCTTAAATATATGAGAAAAGGAGAAGGCACTTTTCATCCACTTACTTACGCATGAACAAATTTTTGATTCAGTATTATAGATGGACAAATCAATAATATATTTTGAACATATTCTTATAGTTTGTTTTTATGAATCAGTTCTTCAACTATATTTCTTAATTTCAAAATATAATATTCTGGATAATAGTTTAAAATTTCGATGTGTAACAACCGAATTGGAATGATATATGATTTCATATCATATCATATGGTACCGTTTAAATAATTTTTAAATATTAATTAAAAATAAATTTAATAATTAAAATAAATTTTAAAAATAAATTTATTAATATTTGATTATTAAATAGGTTCGTTATTAAAAAATTTTTACACAAACGATATTGGAATAATTATAAATTTATATAAAAAAAATATAATCGTAAGATTACTATTCAATAATTGCTAATTAATTTAAATTAATATAATATTTGGAGAAAACATTTTTATTAAAACAATAAAAATTTATTATAACAAAAATAAAATTATTTTCTTTGAATAACGAAAATTATAGTATATGACAAAATATAATGTTTGTTTATTTAACCATCACGTATGAGATTGTCAAATTTATGATATGTACGTTAAAATTTTAAACAAATGTCAAAACTCTTCTTACGAGCCAACGGTTTATAAATTACATCCCATTTATGAGAATTAAGAAATCAAGGTTACGTAGGATTAAGTTTAGATACGTGGACTAAATTTAATTGAGTTTAGTGTGGGCTTAGACTTGATTAGCACATAATTAATTATTATTAAAGTAATTAAACTTAATTAAGTGATCTAATGTTTCATTACATATAAAGAAAGTTTGAATTAAATGTATATGGATTAAATGTGTGAATCCATTAACACAATTCATTGTCATTGATGAATTGTTAATGAGTGATATATTTTTAAGGTGGATAATTTTTATTGGTTGGGTCAAGTATATAAAAGAAGAGATTAGTTCAATTAGGACACGCTGAATATAACTCTCTTTCTCTTGATCCTTCTCTCCCATTGAGAAGGAACTTACTGTTAGCCGACTCAATCCTTAGAAGACATTCGTTGTGTTGGCAGAATCTCCGGTGACAAGTCAAAAGCGATAACATTACGATGGATTCAAGTCAATCTTTGTGAGCTATTATTTCGGTTTTCTATTGTGCTTTAGAGATTGATGATAGCTAGATCTTGTTGTGGATGCATCATTTAGTTTATTATTGATGTATCGCAATTGTAACATGTTATGTCCATATCAAAATCATAAAAATAAACCTCGTGGCTAAGCTACAATGGTAAGTTAAAAGATGTTCCCGGGACGGTACGATAGTTAAGGCATGAGAGCTTGCCACATGAGGTCAAATCTCGGCGCGCCCGAGCATATATCCCCCCCTCCCCATGTCTTTGTTGGAGCAATCTAGGTACCCTAGATTTTGATGTTTGGACAAATATTTAAGTTAGGTTTATTGTTGTATCTAATATGAATGTTGAGTGTGCAGGAGATTGGTACAACAAGTAAAGTCCAGGGAGAGACTTGACTGTACAAGTCCAAGCATGGAGGCTTGGCCACGTAAATCCAATTAAGCTTGGGATGTAAAGTCCATGGAGCGCAACTCTGACATGATGAGGAGATTTTGCTTGACGACCTGAGTCCGAAGAAGAATGACGCATCCGAGGGACCGTGGACGACGAGGCAGTGAAGATAAGGCTGAGGGAAGCAGACTTCGAGGCATACGTGAAGGATAGCGCATCCGAGGGACGAGAGCCGAGGCATACGCGAAGGATGACATGAGGAGACGAGCCGCGGGCTCGTATACATCCGAGGAACGAGAGCCAAAGGAAGAGAGTTTGAAGGCAAGAGGTCAAGGCTACAAAGGAAGGTCAAGAGAGTCGAGAGATCGAGTGCAATGAGTGTCTACTCGAGTGACCAGTCAACTGGTATTATGACCAGTTGACTGGTGGTGGTTCTACGGTGAAAAATAGAACTCACAGAAAGATTGGTCGCGTGACCAGTCGCCTGCACCAGTCAACTGATGTCGATATCAGTCGACTGATGCCGATATCAGTCGACTGATAACTAGCCGTTGGCTAGCCGTTGAGTTCTTTCCTAGCCGTTGTGAGTAGACCAGTCGACTGGTGACGGTCAGATTAGCTTTTGTGAAGAGCTAATTGCCTATATAAACCAAGCTTGTGTGCTTGGTTTAAACTGACAAATTTAGTTGCGGTAAACAATTTAATAGTAGTTTACCGTGCGTGAGTATTCTAGAGAACTCAGAAGCATTGTGGCGAGGTTTCTCTACCCACAAGGAGCGACACAAGATAGTCGAAGTTCCGGGGATTGATCCATCGAAGGATCACAGAATTTGTCCACCTTACGGACATGCCATGGAGTAGGAGTAAGTAATCTCCGAACCACATAAATAAACGCATAAGGTTTGGTTGTCTTTGTTTTTGTTTCGTTAGCTTTGTTTATATTTCCGCTGTGTAAGTTAACAAGTGTAGGAAGACGAACGATTTGGGATGTCGGACTATTCACCCCCCCTAGCCGGCGTATAGGTCCTAACAGTCTTGACCATTTACACTTATGACTAGTAGTCACTCGTAATTTAGCTCCTCCGTATTAGTCCTGGGACGGATTAATAGAGGCACTAAGGACGAACGTATTCGCCTTTTGTCACAAATGGTAAGTTAAAAAAATTATTTCATAGATTACTCTTTGTGCCTATAAAAAATAAACGATTATACATTTTATCTATTTATATGTACAATGTAAAAATTTTCGATGAGACCCTAATCAATTTTTTTTATGCCTTTAATATTTTCATTTAATTATTTTTTTTAAATAATTTTTTTCTCACCCTTTTGCATTTTGTCCTGAACTAATAACGGCATGTTTAATTTTTTTTTGAAAAATTAAAATATTAATTTTTAAAAATAGATTTTTATATAATTTTTTTTATTTTTTTAGATGCAAAATTATTAATTTAAATTTTATATTTGAGTTTTGATAATAAATATTTTTTGTCGATAAAATTACTAAATTATTTAATATTTTTTTAGCCATTATTGAATTTAAATAAGATTTTATTAATTTTAATTTTGAATAACTTATTTCCTCTAAATTTTGATTATTAATATAATTAATAATAAATTTATCAAGTACATCATTCTTAAATAAGGTTTCTATTTTTATATATTTTATATATTCAGAATCATAATTTTTAATAGACATATTTATATTCAAATACGTCTCTACTATTTGATCAAACTAAAATTACTTAAAATTAAAAGAAACAATAAAATTTTTATTTATATCTAGTAGATTATTACTTGCACAAATATAATAATAAATAAATATTAAATTTTATTTGGATTGATTAATTTAAGCGATATAATCTATCAAATAGTATTCATAAACAATTATTTCTCAATAGATAATCAAAAATAGAAACACAATCACAAATGTAAGTTAAACCTCTTACGTAAAAACACAATTTAGTTGTATCTTTGGAACACCGCAATCGGGTGTATAGCATGAAGTTTATACTATAAATCTTCTATTAAAAACTCCACTCATGTAGGGGTTTATAATTTTTTTTATAAACCGGTCCAAGATTGAGACCAATTTATATTTGATTAAAAAAACTACAAAAAAAAGGTTTATGCTCTCCCTCACGTGCATAAGGGTAGCAAGCATTAAGTGTCTGCGGTCCTATTTGATGTTTATTTTTAAAAAAATTAATGTATAAAATTTGAAATACTATTATAATTATTAATATTAAATTAAAGTATTAATTAATATTATATATAGTAAATGAAATTATAAATAAAGATAAGTGAAAAGTATAAATAAAATAAAGTAAATTGACAGTGAGATCATAAAAGTTGTTGGGGAGATATATGATAGTGGAGGGATATTTTTTAAAAGAAGTGAAGTTTTAAACTTTTGATGTGGTAGAGTATAAATCTCAGTAAGAGGTAGGACGGATCTAGGATTTTAAATTTAGGGGGGCCGTATATAAAGTGATAAAAATAATTATTAAATATATTATATAATAATAACATCTTCAACCTAAGATGCATAATGTATACCTTAGTTGAAATGTGAAAAAAATTTAGTTTTGATGAGGATTTGAACTCTAGAGGTGTATTACAAGAAAAAAAACAACTTACCATTAGACCAACTATCTATATATTATTTTTAATGGGACAAATAATATATATATATACTAAGAAAATATAAAACTTTCTATATAAAATACCGTTATTAAAAAATTTGGGGGAGGGAGCGTGGCCCCCTCGGGCCATAATGTAAATCCGCCCCTGTGAGCCACCAAGATGATCCGTCAAAGCAAGTTATCCTTATGGTTTGTCTAATGAGTAAATTCTAACTATAATTCATGCACACTCATTAGATGACTTTTTGAACTTCGAACTCTGATCTTCTTAATATTCGTCTAAATATTTGATCATTGTATATATATATATACACTTCTCCTGACTAATAAACGACTGATAAAGAAGTCACCATTTTGTTTCGTGATGATAAGCAGATTTGGGTGCGATGGCAGTCTTTTGTGGCGCCTGGTGAGCCATCAAGATGAACAGTCAAAGCGAGCTGTCCACTAGCGCCTTGTTCGCGGTATCTATCACATGGACTTGCGTACCTGCCTGTAGCTGTGCCACTGCATTTTTTGTTGGCTGAAGAAGAAAAAGCCTACCATCTTCACAATTGGACCACACGCAACCAGAGAGAAAGACAACAAGCTTTGCAATGCATCACAAAACCAGTCTGCTCTCAAATGCAATGCATCACAACTCTCCTCTGTTAGTAATCTACTGTCAAGCATTCCTGTTCTATTCAACTCACTCACCACTCCACGGAATTCACATTCTGATAACTGTCAAATGTATAATAAGAACATTCTGAATTTAGAGTCCTAGTCAATTCTAAACAAACAATCTGGATTAGCACTTCATATTTGATAGAGATGCTAAAACGAATATAATGGCTTATAAACAAGATAACAAATGACTGCAATGGAAGAAAATTGATATATGGAGTAAGATCTCATATACTAACTTGAGGCAAACAAACTAATTCAATCAAGAACAAATAGCTGAAATGACTTTATGAACTTAATGAGTTAGATTGAGATTAATGAAAGATGCACAGAGATGTTGTCTTATAAAAATAATAATCAGAATGAAAAGAATAAATGAGAAAAGAGTGCTCATCAGTTAGTCGATGAGCAGAAGTCATGCAGGAAGATGTTAAATCAATGGCCACACTTAAGCATCTTGGTCATCTGTGTTTGCTCCACTGGTGGAGGAGGGTTCATGAAGAGCTTGTGCATCTGCAAGAATTCATAGTAGAAATCCTCAGAGAAATAACAACAAACAGATTGTGAGCAGTAGAATGCCATGGGCTCAGAATGATCACCTTGTGGTGGATTCAGGGGTGTGCCTGCATGCTGTGGGCCATGGAGTTGGGGAGGAATGAACAAGCCTTCCATGGGGGATGCAGGGTAGTGCATTAGAGGGGTCCTTGGGCCTTGTGGTAGGGAAGGAAAACCTGCCCTTGGAGACTGCAAGCTGTACCCTAATCCCAGATTAGGGTAATGGTGATGGTAGGGTGAAGGACCAACATTTGTTGGTGAGGTTGGTCCATACATTTGCTGACAGTAGTAGGATGCCATTTGAGGGTTGTACACTGCAGCCTACAGGCAAATTTACAGTCATTCATGCATTGATTATGCCATCAGAATCGAGTTTTGGTAAAAAAAAAAAAAATCCTCATTTTATTAAAATCATCAAAGAAGTGCTCCCTTTTTTATTTTTATTTTATCTTTATCAAAAAGTAACTCATCCCATCAGCCCAATAAAAAATAACACAGTCGCCCTCATGTAATATTATTATCTTTTGTCATACGTATTAAATTTAGAATCGACCAACTAGTTGTACGAACGTGATAAGTTTACATTGTGCTCCCACGGATTAGCGTAGTTGGTACTTGCATGGGTGTTTGCTTCGATAGGTCTTGAGGTCAATTCCTAGCGGGTGCAAAATGTCACATTGGGTGTCTGACCTTCCCTATGCAAAGGGTCGTTGTGCTAAAGCAAAATTCTCTCATGATTTACCTACCTGTATCTTGTAGTGGGACAACGATTCTGGGTCGTTTGGGATGAGCGATTGTAATATCTACGAAACTATAACTGCTACAATAAGTGTTGTAGTAGCTACCGTTTCATAACCTTTACAATGTGAATGATGTTGAACATGACAAGTTTGAGTTGTAGCAATTATGATTTGTAGATGCTATAACGTAAATATTATTAACATGACAAGCCTAAATTGTAGTAGCTGCTATAACGCGAATGTTATTAAATAGGTCAAAGTCCGCCCAAATGGTTCAAGATTTAAATTTGAAACCATCTTGTAAAAACATCGAAACAAGTCGGTCAAAAAGTCACAACTAACCCAACACTGTCAAATCGTGTACTTGAAGATAACTGTGTCATTTTACACAAAGGACGGGTGGGGTGAAGTGCCCTTTGATTAAAAAAAATAAAAATAAAAAAGGACATCCTTACGATGATTCCAATAAAAAATTCGCCCTTTCGATTATTGCCCTTGAGTTTTTATATAAAAAAACTTTTTTCCTTTCAATTTATTTCAACTAATAGACCTGTATTTGCTAAATTGGCATTGAAATGATTGAAAAAGAATTGCTAAAACTTTCAGATACAATAGTAAAGCCATGTAATATAGAAGAGGGAGCACTAACTTGTTGGTATCCATACTCAGGAGGGTAGGCCATGTACCTGCAATGACACAATGATTCTTGAGAATTTGAGATGCAATATATATTTTCGTGAAGTTAAGAGCTAGATTACCGACTCAACTAGCGACCGGTCGATTGATTCAAGTGGTTGAATTATACACCAATCTAGTCGGAAGGACTTTGGCTCATAGGAAAATTTTTGGCAACATTGGCCAACATGATGCATCATAAATTTAGCTTCCACACAGTGTAGGGACATGATACGAGAGACTCACTTGGGTGTGGAAAATGGAACAATTGAGGGGCTAACTTGAAGAGTGAAATTATGGGCGGTGAAGTGAAATTATGCTAACTTGAAAAGTTTGGTGAGTATTTGGTTAAAATCGAACTAAACTGTTTTTTTTTAAGAAACCGAACCAATCAAATTTAAAAAAAAAATGAACAAACCAAACTGATAAAATATTGATTAATTCAGTTTTCGACCAAATTAACGGAATTTATTTAAAAATTCAATTTTTTATAAATAAAATTTGATAAAAACATGGTCTAAAAAATCGGTTTGGTATAAAAATTTGGTTAATTCGATTTATTTGGTTTAACCGAATAAGAAATTCGAAAACCGAACCGAATCAACCAAATTAACTGATTTTTTTAAGGGAAAAAATTAGATTTTTTTTGTTTAACCAAGTTTTTGCTCATCCCTAGTGAGACCCACTAAATGGATGGTAGATATTAATCACGCCTACCGGATAAATCTAGAATACAATTTATACACAGGTCGACTTTTAGAATATTTGTTAATAATAGGATACGAATTTTGATCCTCTTGTTTGTTCCTCTAAATGATTTACCTCTACATCGGACTGTGGTTGGGTTGAATTGAGATGGATTAGGGCATGTTTACTCGAAAGATGGATGGAAGAGTGATGGATAAATTCCTATAGCAAAGAATTCATAATGAAAAAAATAAAGAAAGAAAAGGTAAATTTACTCCGGTCAAATGATTTGTGCGACTATTGCAAGCTCATGGGAATGCCACGAGCCCATGGCCAGGCCACAGTTACCGCAAGAGGCAACAGCAATGCAAAACCCCAGAGAGGTTGCTTGAGAGGAAAACAATATATTTTATACAAATTTAAATGGATTAAAAATTAACTTAAATTATTTTTTTTTATAAAAAAAAATCCTGTTTTTTTGGTTAAATAATAAGAGGACGGACTGCAGGGTCGGGTTCACGTGGGACTCACCCGTAGGGAGCTGGGTAGATCACTTGTGGGCCCACTTGAGCTGGCACTCTGCCATAGGATGGCCCCACTCCCTGCGGCGTGCTCCCTTCCTGTTGGCTTCTCCCTGAAACAAAGGGACAACGATCTCAAACTTGAAGGAAGGAAGAACATTTTCAAAAAATAAATTAAAAAAAAAACAGAGTTTTGTGGATCCTAAGAATCAAGGCGCTCACAAAACAGAGTTTGACTGTTGTTGCAAAAGAAGATAAGAATGGAATTTGCATTGCGAGTCATGCGTGCCGTGATTTGATTAATTGAAAGCAATGAAAGAGACAAGATTGAATTGTTTATTCCGGTTTGGAATCATTATCCAACTGGAGGAGGAGGACCCTGTGAATTCCTGCTCATTTGAGCTGGCATTTGGGTGCTTATTTTATTTTATTTTTTTTAGGAGCTCTGTTCTTGCTGGCCAGCTCGAGATGCGAGCGATGCCGACCAAAGACGCGATTTTTCCAAAGTTTTTGTTAAAATCGATGGGAGTTTGAAGGAAATTGTGCAAAAACACTGTACCTTGCTTTCTGGGAGATGTTCTCTGCCTCCCGAAAGAGGCAATGTTGCAGTTGGCTCGCCGGCCGTCGATCACCGGATTCGGGTCCGCCACCGCGCGCCGCGCAGCTTCCTGGTCGCGGAATGTCACCTGCTTTTTGATCAACCGTTCAAAATTGCACCTGCTGCGTGACTAATCGAAGCGGATCGAGATTAGAAACAGGGGAGGGGGAGAGAGGGTACGAAGCCGTAGCCTTTGGAACGGCCGGTGGCCTTGTCGGAGATGATGACGGCCTCGAGGATGTCGCCGAAGGGCTCGAAGTGGCGGTGGAGCTCCTCGGTGGGAGTCTCCCAGGCGAGGCCGCCGACGAAGACCTTCGTCAACGTCGTGTCGCCGAACCGAGATCGGTACTGCTGCGGGCTCGACGCCGACGAGGAAGACGAAGTCATGCGTGATCCTGAGTGCTCTTCGATTGTTGACTCCAGTGATGCATGAACATGAAGAAGAAGAAAGAAGAAGAAGAAATCAGAAACAAGATTTGATTTTGATTCGTTGTTTGGCTGCTGATGTTGCTTCTGATTCCTCCATGAGATTAGGATTGAGATTCGAGAAGAGATGAGAAGAGAAGAGAAGAGAAGAGGAATCAAAATTGTAAACTAAAAGGGAAGAAGAAGCTTTGCTGGAATGAAAAAGAAAAAAAATGGATATGGGAAGATGATGCTGATGATGAAGATGACATGACCTTTTCCCCCCTTCTCTAGTCTTCTCACATCATCTCTCTCCAAGTGCCACTTGTGGTGTAATTAATTGCTGTCTTCCCTGTCGCCTACTCCTATTGTGTTATACCATCTTGGTCTTTGACAGTTAACCTATTATAATTTATAGATATAATGTGAGAAAGAACATGTATTCTAAAAAAATGTTCTTCAACTAAAGGATGTCAATTTTTATTCTCACAAGATTTCTGACTCTTACAATCCGACTGAATTCTAAAAAGGATAATCTCATATTTCAATCATCAAACAAACTCATAAAGTGAGGTGTCTCTTGACTTAGACCATCTTCAACCCATAGCATTAAATTTGGTATCATTTTCACATTAAAATGGTGCAATTCAGCACGAAACAATATTTCAACTCCAACCCACTACACCATTTCACACAAAAAATAAATATTCTTTAGAATATTCTATTTATTCTTATTCATATATTCATAATTTAATTATCGATATACATATTAATGAGAAATAAATAATTATAAATTTATTTTTATGTATGATATTATATAATATATATTATATTTATATTTATTAATTATGTAATATTAATTATAATATATTTATGTTTAATAATATATTTATG
>JBAMIE010000063.1:5213980-5227505 GCA_037177295.1 Kaempferia parviflora
TTGTATATTCTTATTGTCCTGTAACACTATCCACTTTCACAAAGCGGCACCCACCTTCAGAAATTCTTACAGTTCTTAAGACTTATTTAGGTTAGGTGTAAGAGGTTAGATCAAAAGCTTCCTCATTGGGATAGACATGCTCATCCATGTAATAGTAAAGATAAACAACTATCAGATAGGGAGCAATTAATCAACCCGTAAGAGTAGAGATAAAATTAGAATTAATTCTATTTTCATAAATCCAACGCGTTCCTTGTTTCCAATGCTATTGTAGTAGTTACAAATACGTAGAAATTACTCTCTAAAAAAATGTAGGACTGTCAGTTCCTCTAGAGTCAGTCCTACGAATATGAAGTGAGGTAAATAGAAGTGTACAAGTGGAAGACGTACGGTGGGACTATCATAGGTACGTAGTGACACCTTAGGGTAGAAATTACTCTGTAGCTATTACAATATGTGAAAACTATAATTATTTTAAAGTGATTTTGATAAATTTAAATTTTCATAAAAAATATTTTGATATAATAATATTCAGAGTTTAAGATTTAGGATTTAAAATTTTAAGATTTATTATAGAAGTTACTAAAATTAACTACACACAAATATAATGTCAAAAATCAACTATTTCACTCCTTAATTAAAATTACTATACACAAATCACTATTATATCAAAGTATTCTTTACCAACTTATTCAAAATTATTTAAACTTTATTAAAATCTTTTTAAATTAGTCAAAATCATTTTAAAATAGTTGTAACTAAATCTAAAATCTTAAAACTAAATCAATAAACTGAACACTATTATATTACTCTCTATACTAACTTAGTCAACATTGTTTAAAGTTCATCTAAATTATTTTAAATTGATCAAAATACTTGAAAATAATTATATTATATGTTATAGGTTATAATAACTATTAAACATACTACAATAGTATTATATTAGATGTTACATAGTAATTAGTTGTAACTATTATAATAATATTGAAATTAATAATATTACGAAGATAAAATATTTGACGATGGGACATTCTTTTGATTTTTTTTTAAAAAAGGAAAGTCCTTTTTATGATATGCATAATTTAGACGTGATTTTTACCGCAATAAAATTGAAACCAGTAAGAAATAAAGAAAATGGAGGCATGTGCGTGCTTGTTCGGGTGGGATTATGATAACAACCGCCTCCCGCCGGAAGAGCCACAGGGAGGGCTGCCCGGCCGGTGATTAAAGGGCCGGGTCTGTTCCAAAAATAAGTCGAAACGGGCACAATGTAATTTCCATGTATACTATGTTATAAATAATATTTTATTTTGGCTCACATATATTATAGTTTATATTCTTTGATTTTATTGTAATTAAATAGCATGATTAAATATTAACAATTATAATTAATACATACATTCATATTTATCAATGAGAAGATAATTCTCTTTGTATTCATACAAATGAATGTAACGAAAGATGAAAGATCATTCTCACATTCATGCATTATGAGAATGAATGAATAGAATAATTAAGAGACAATTGACTATACATATTGATTGAATATGTAGATGAAAGATCACACAATGGTCCTTCCTCTACCATATATATATAGACTTTTGCTCCATCAAAGAGGCCATATAAGTAGAGAGGTCAAGAGGGAGAAACACAATTATCTATAGAGTTCAGTTTCTTCATACTTGAAGGTTATCATGAGTCAAAGTATATTTTACTTTTAAATATCTTATTGTGAAAATCATTTAGTTCAAAACCTTGAGTATTAAGGAATATACAATATATTAAACTTAATTTACATATGCATATTCATATTCATCCATATATCTTAAACTTACATATTAATGTCCAAATCAATAGATTTTGTATCATTACATATTATGACTTTTTAAAAATAACACAAGAAATTAAAAGAAAATAGGAAGTAGAACAAACCTAGAAATCATGCAACTCTTCAAACATAGGTGGAGTAAATTGATGCACTCGATCATTATGAACTTGTTCTTTACTTTTTGTTCTTGGCGGAATAACGAAGACAGAAGACGTAGCATAGACAACGGCAAAGTTAATTTATTGTGCTTAGCCGACTTGCGAAAATGAGAAATCAACAAGTTATCCTTAATAGCTAGATACCTGGATTCAAAAGAGTGACTAACAAAATGGTTAGAATTAAGAAATTCTAAAAACTAAGTGAGTGGTTAGAGTCTGACCTTCCAATTATGCAATAAGTTGGAAAAGTCACACCATGGTTATTTTAGTCGAGGAAAAAGATCCATTCGCCATGTGTTAGGTATTTCTGCAAATAAACTAAATTAGTAAAACTACAACTTATTTTTCTTATACATTACTATTCATTATTAGCAAGCATATTATTAATTATTTATGTTAGCCTTTTCGAGCTAGATAGTAGTTTCAATCCATTGAACGTTTGGAGAAGTTTAGGTAAATACATCCACATATACATTTAAAAAAACAAATAACATTATTCCTACATGTCTAACCATTAGAAGAAGGTTTTAACATAGAATAAAGACAAATTAAAACTAGAAACGAAGAACAATAGTTTAATGCATGGGAATCTCATATGTAGAGGGACACGTTGATCAAATATAATATTTGAAGTAATTAACAACTAAAAGCATCACTAAAATCAAATATGTAGAGGGCCTTTAACAGTAGTTGATGTGTATTTATGGAATTAAAAACTAAGTTATATCTAGCCACACATGCATGGGCTACCAACATAAAGTAGCTAGTAATGAAACAAAGTGAAGAACGTACTTGGCTCTGCAGTTTGGGATAACCTTCGACAATTAGATTTTTTAGTCTCCCCTCAACTTTCAATGCCTTTGGAATGAATGATAGCACAGGGCAACCAGATATGCACAAGGACTCCAAATGTGACTTTTCGAGCCAAATTGGCAAAGCCTTCAATTTGTTGCAATTTATTATTGACAATACCTTTAGTTTGGGGATCAATATCCTTAAACCATCTGGTAGACTCCTCAGTTCTTGGCACCCAAATATCTGTAAATTTTTGAGTCCCCGAAGGTTTTGCCAACCAACAAATTTAGAAATAGGCTTTAACATCTCATTGCTCAACGAGAGATTCAATATAGTATATCCTCTATTAAGTCTTGGAAATAATGGCATATGAAATTCCCTGAGCTTTGGACACTGAATTAGGGTCAATCTACAAAGACATTGAAAAGGACGTTCACAATGTGCGTTCTTAATGTCCAGCCACTTCTCTAACCTAGGCATTTCAGAGAATGTGAGTCTCTCCAATTGATAAAATACATATTTATGATCATTTCTGTAGAATGTTTCATCTATTACTCTGACTGAATCAAAACCACTTATTGCAACCTCCTTAACGTAACGTAGATGTCCAAGTGGTGGAAGTCTCTCACACCTCCTAAGATTAACAAGATGAACTGTAGTCAAATTACTGAGAACAGAATCTCTCTCGGTTATCATCAGCCAACTTGGGAATTGGTCACTCATGTATGAAACCATCTTCAAGACTCTCAAATCTCGTAGGTTAAGTTGGAAGCCTTGGGTCAGCTGCATTGTGGGCTCCAAAGGTCCTTCAGCAACCATATCATTCCACCATTCCCAATGCAACATCAACTCATTAAGATATTGATTCTCTAGGAAATTTGTAGGTGGAGTAATATTCTTTTCTTCTGCTAATTCAAATCTTTCAAGGTGTTGTATATGCAGGGACTCGAGATTTGTAAGAGCTTGTAACTCTGATAGCATGACATTTCCAAGACCATCGATAGCATCATATCCCCACAGCACTTCCAAGTTTCTCAATTTCCTAATTCCAATAGGCATTCTAGTCAATGATACACATCCATTCATCTTAAGCTGTATCAAGTTCTGCATGCTGCTCAAGTCATCAGGCAACTTCGAAAGATAACAACAATCTCCAACATCTAATTCTTTCAAATTCACAAGGCAGGTGATTGACTCCGGCAGCTTTTGAATCCTCAGGCAGTATGACAGTTTCAAAATCTGCAATTTTCTGAGCTTGTGGATTTGTCTTGGAAGCTCCTTGAGTTTTTTGCAACTAGATAAATTTAGAACACACAAATTACCGAGGTTGCAGAGGGATTCTGGTAGTGTTTCTATCTTGTTGTCGGCAAGGTTGAGGTACCTCAAGCAATGCAATGTGCCCACTGAACTAGGGACGTCTTGACTGATGAAACCTCTCATATGTAACGTACATAAATGTTTAAGATTTACAAACATACTTTCAAGTATCTTTTTTCCTGTCTGATACCGATAAATATGTTCTTTTTTCTCTTCTTCCCTGTGCAAGATCAAAGTTCTCAACTTATTGGCCACTCCAGCCTTTTCAATGGCCTTTTTAGTTTTTGAAATATTTTTTGAATGGATAGGTAAATACAGATGGCGACATTGTAGTGGTATCCTGGAACCTTCACCGGCCTTCATTCTGAAAAAGCATGGATCTGTCTTGTAGGAGTATGGATTGTAACGATCAGTGTTCTTCATCCAATTATATCTTACAGTGCCTTCTGCAACCAATATTTCGAACGGATCTTCATCAGAACATTGATTTGAATATCTTCCAAACAATTCCTGGTACTGAAAACGTCGTTCTCCCGCAATGGACATACAATAATATGAGTCCCATACCCTTAATAAATCATTAAGGTCATATCGGCTTGAAAACTCCTTAGCTAGTCCTTGCCACTGACTCGTGTCTGTCCGCCTAAATATGAGTCCCATACCCTTTACCTCTAGAGAATCAACAAAATCTCCTCCATAAAGTTCCTTAGCAAGTGAAATTAGTATATCAATAGCAGCAGGAGAAGAAGCCTTCTCTTTGTGATTGTTATTAGCTTCGATCGGATGGGCAAATGTTGCATACCTCCATAATATTCTTACCCATGCATCCTCAGGCAGCTTGTTTAATTCATATTTCTTCATGTAGAATTCCATTCCATCCATATCTGAACAATAACCAGTGAGAATGACTTTGCTCCCCGGTGCACCACAATGAAGGAGCTTCAACATAAGTTCTTCCCACTTCCTGTATTCAAAATTGTTCGTTAATAGAACGTTATCCAAGATGAGCAAGTATCTATCTCCGCCAAAATGTTCATTGATAAGTGGCCAACAATCCGTGTTCGTACATGGCTTCCTGGTCAGCAATCTTGCAATTTCTTTGGCGATCACATTACTCTTCAAATCGCTGATAGATAAAACATCCAACCATATCCGATGTTGGAAATGTTGGCGCACCCAAGGGTGATGATAGATTGAGCGAGCCAGGGTTGTCTTCCCACGCCTGACACCTTCCAAGGCAATGACGAAGAGTGCATTTCCATCCTCGTCACATTCTTGTTGTTGAAGGAGATCTTTGATTTGGTCTATGTCTTCCTCTCTTCCTATCACCTCCTCGCTCAGAATAGCAGAGTAGTCATCATGGGTTGGATCCATGGAGTCCATCATCTCCACCCAGAAGCCTAAAGCAGCCCCTCTATTGACTAGGTAATTCAACAAGCTGGCCATCTCTTTGAGCTCTGCTAGGATGGCTCGGCGGCTGCTCATTGAAAAGAAGTTGCTGATCATCTTCCTCTTCTTTTTCACTTCGTCCTCTTCGCTCGGCTCCCAGTAGTCCAGGATCCTCTCGAGTAGGCTGTTGACATCCTCAAGGGCCGCACCCACGTCCATAATCCACTCTGCTGCATCAGGCTGCTCAACCGCACGGAGAGCAGCATCCATGAGGAAGGAATTGATGGTCCAAAGGCTGTTCCGAATCATCTCCAAGTGATTTGAGATGCGGAATGCCTTCCCTTGCGCCACCATCTCTGGCGCCGGCAAGATCTTCATCAGTGTGTGCCTCAATTTCAATGCCGCCGTCGAAGTCATAGATATTTAGCTAGCTGCTTTGGACGGTTGCACAATGCTGACTCTCTATCTATTTTTGAGTTTCTCTTCGATCTTCTTTCTTTGTAAATGTATGTGCTATGCATTCAAGTTAAGGTCCAAAGATAGCGTAAAGCTTTAGGTTCTCTGATTGTTCTTTAATTGAAGCTGGCCAACATATCAATTACGGTAAGCTTGCATATATGCCTTACTTGCACTAGACTTGGATCTTTTTACAAAGTTGTGCTTGGATGGATGCCTAACAAGCAAGCAACAATATTGATCTAATTATTTTTTCACACAACTTTATTCTTGCCGTGCCTTCTCAGGATCAATACCTGATAGCCGCTTTTCTAATTTTTATAGCCTTTTATCAAAGGGCACGTTTCGAAAGTCCACAATTCCTTATCCTCTCCTGGTTCCAAATTAGGAAGACCATTGAATCAGGTCTGAAAGGATAAATAGGATCCATGAAAAAAACAATTATGTTTGCCTTACTTATATCTGTTTTACATGCAACGAACTCTTCCCACACAAAGCAATTCTGGCGAGATAGCAACAGAGTAAAAAGTTTAAAAAAAAAAAAAAAAAATTTGAAAACTGGTTGTTCTCCAAATTAAGAAGATTGATTATATATAATTTCAACATAACTCATCCGGTCTTTTGTTTATTTGTAATCTGAATATATAATATGTAAAAATATAGTGTACATAAATAAATGTTGTGTCAAAGTTTGTTTGAAAAACTATTTGAGGATGCTGTTTAGCGATTATAATTTATATTTATTTAGAATAGATGTATTCTTCAGGATTTGAAAAGACAAGTTGACGGTGTTATTCCAACCATTCAAATATCAAGCATTATTCGTATCTATATGAAATGTTATGTGCCCAGCCAATTAAGAAAAACAATTTTTTTTAAGATTTCTCCAACATATTGTTGGGTTGCAAGATTATAAACATAATTTTACATTAAAAATATATCGGAAAGATTATGGGTTTATAAGAGAAAGATATCTCCATTGGTGTGAAGCATTTTGGGTAAAGCCCAAGAGCAAAATCACGAGGGCTTAGGTTCAAAGTGGACAATTTCATACTATTGTGGAGATATCTAAATTTCTTTTGGACCCAACAATTGGTATCAGAGCCTGGACTGCCAGAAGGACTAACCGCCGACTGTGCATAAAAGTTATGATCTAATAGAACCATGTGGATTGAATGTTGACCTTTAAACAAAGGATTAGGAGCTCCCATGTCCGAATCAGGAGGACCGGACACCAGGCAGGAAGTCTTAGTGGCGGCTAGGCAAGGAAGTCCTAGTAGGTCGGTTGGACCAAGGGGCAGGAAGTCCTGGTGGGTCAAGAATCGGACTTGAGGGGGTCTGTGGTCCTTTGTTTGAGGGGGGATTGTTAGGTTGCAAGGTTGCAAACATAGTCCCACATTGAGGGGGGAAAGATCATGAGTTTATAAGAGAAAGATATCTCCATTAGCATGAGGCCTTTTGGGTAAAGCCCAAAAGTAAAGTAAAACCATGAGGGCTTAGGCCCAAAGTTGGGCTTAGGCCCAAAGTGGACAATATCATGCTATTGTGGAGATATCTAAATTTCTTTTAGACCCAACAGATAACACCTAATTTAGGGAGACCGGGCTGATCTTATAAAAATTTTCTATCGATCATCAGAGTGAATCGAGAAGTTGGCAGATGACCCAAAAGCTCAGTATCTCATGGTTACACATCTTATTTAAAGGAAAAATCTTTATAAATATACCCCAAAAAATGGAGATGAATATTCTAAAGGTTAATCTCTAACTATGTATAAATTATACTCTAGTTTTTATCCAATACACAAATTCTGCCTCTAAGTTTAATCAAGCAAAATTCTAACAAAAAAATTATTAAAAAATGTATAATAATAATAAAATAAAGATATTTTTGAAATAAAATATAATATGAGATGTCTAGACTCCCTTTTAATTATTGTCCTTGTTTTCTTTCTCTGTGGATAAGAGATAATATCATTGGTGGTGGTTGATATTGAAAACAAATAAATAAATAAATAAAACATGCCTTCCATTAATTAATTATGAGAACTGATCTCGAATATTTCTGATTTGACTTTAGCATATTCTTAAACTCCACACTTATTAAATCTGGCCCCCTAATTTAATACCAATTATCTTTGGCATCATGATAAGCTTAAATATTGCACCAACAAGTACACAATGCCTGCCAAAGTAAACGTGCATTGGAGACGTCCACAATGGACGCATAAACTACTCCAACCTTGTCCTTTGCATGCAATTATGCCGCATAAACTAAACCCTTAAACAAAGCATATCCTCCTTTAAATCCCTTTTCCAACCACTTAATTCAATTTCACTCCATGACTTTATCAATTAACCTCCTCCTCCTCCTCCTCCATGGCTATGAACCCTAGCTAATAGTCTCCCTCTCGACTTTGTCCCCGATCCCTTCTCTTCCGTTCGTTCACTTTAGCCACCTTCTTCCAGGTCAAGTTGCGGAAGCTAAGCTCTTTGAGTGCTTCTGGGAAGGTTTACGCGTTTAAGATAGTATGGACATGAGCGATCGAATAAGGGTTCACGAGTTGATTCGTGCTCTCGATGAGGAGCGTAAGAAGGTGGAAGCCTTCCAGAGTGAGCTGCCTTTGTGCCTTCAACTCATCGACCAAAGTAAGGTTTTCGAAAAGCCTTTTTTCGATACAAAAAAAAAAAACAAGAGTATTATTGTAGGTGATCACGCGATATTATGATGTTTGGTTTGATGCATGGTCCTTGCAGCAATAGAGACCTACAAGGAGATGATGATGGCTAGTGGTGGTGAGGGAAGATCAAGCTACAACACTGTAGTGGAGGAGATGGAACTCATTTCCTTAAACCCTAATCACCCTAATTGCGATAAGGCACTGCCGGAGAGGCCGATAGCGGTCAGGGCTCGGCCAGGAGGAGCACTGTCAGTGATCGGCTATGACGATAACAATGACGATGCAGGCGATGAAGAGAACTTGCAAAGATCTCAATCGAGGAGGAAAGTGAGAAGGTATTGGTCGGAGGATTTGCACAAGAGGTTCTTGCGTGCGTTGGAACAATTAGGTGGTTGTGATGGTAAGTCGACTAAAAGTAGTAGTTTAATTACTTCATTGTTTACTTTCGAGTTAATTACTTTGTTGATGGCCAAGTGATTCATGTAGTTGCTACACCGAAATACATAAGGAAGCTAATGAAGGTGGATGGGCTCACCAACGATGAGATCAAGAGTCATTTGCAGGCTAGTTTCACCATATAGACAATAATGAGTTTTTCGGTAAATTATCGCAAAGAATCTCTAGAGTATATAATCTGAAGCTTCTTTCTTACTCATTTCATTATCGACTCATTTGGATTAAGTTACTATCTAACCTTTCTCTTTGTTGTAGCATTTGCATTTAGCTTCAATACATAAACACATTGTTATTTAACCATCATTATATGTATCCTCTTAACAACCTCTTGAAGGCATGTGAAAACCATCTCGTGTAAAATGCAAAGGTAAGACTGCATACAATAAGATCCGGAGCCTTTATGTATCAGACTGTCCTTTTATATATGTATCCTCTTAACAATAAGCTCAATCCAAAAATTTCTTCTAACTTGTAGCTAGACACTCCTACAATGAGATTGAAACATGAAGAAACTAATAAGATCACCCTTTGCTCAGAAATTTCGACTTCACTCGAGGAGAAGTAACCCTGCAGGGTTATGTAGCAGCAGTACTACTCCTCAGTCGGCTCAATTTGTGGTGGTGAGAAGTATATGGATTCCGACCCCGGTAGATGTTGTTGCTCCATCTAACACGCCTCCGGTGATCGCCGGTGCACCGGAGGCAGGGATGCAACCTCTTCTCTTAACCCTGCCTTCACCCTTCATGTTCTTGGATCAAAGTCATGGACCAACCAAAGAGAGCAAGTAAGACTTATTTAACAATTGCTGCATTCTTGTAACTTTGAATGGAGTTTTTGTGATTTTTGTGCTGCCCCTTTTACTTTCACCTTCAGAGTTGATGGTAGAGTGAAATCCTTATCGAACTAGAAACACGTTTTTAAATTCATGGAGGATGAATTTGAGATCAATTCGTGTATATCGATTTCTATCGGCAAGAATTATGATAGTCGTGATTGCCTAGAACAAACTTTATTGATTTCCTCTTTGAGGGACTTATTGATCAAGGGAAAATTGGCTTTTCCTTTAGTACATCAATTTAACACCATCTACAAAACCGATCGATTCAACACCATTTGGTTATTGAGTTTAAGTCCTCGGTGAAGCAAACCGGGCGGTGACAGCTGCACTTCGCGGCGACAAGCTTACTTTCTCCAGAGCCTCGACTTGTAGCTCTGAAGGGTAGTCCCTAACACACACAATTCTTGGTCCTGCACCTGTTGTCCACCTCGGAGAAAGTTGCTTCCCTAGCTGATAGGATTTGATGCTTTTCTTCGAGTTTATCCTTCGGAGTATCAGTTCCGAGGGGACGATTTCTCGTTGATCCTCTTGTCGGTCCTCCTCGAGGAAGAGTTTCCTCTTCCTGAAGCTGAATTGTTGTTCAGTGTCATCAGATGATCTTTTGTATGATGCATCATTCTCACTATCTGAACTGTTCAGATTTGCTTCTTCATTCCCCTGATGGTCTTCAGCTATCGTTTGCTTATCGAATAATTGCTTGTCGACTGAGCCATCAGGTTCTTCAGATACACTGAAACCATGAGATGAGTCGACTTCAGTTTCAGGTTTTTCAGGTACACTTCTTTCAGCCATGACCAATTCTGAATGGCTTTTCCCGAGTCGACCGACGAGTTCATCATCCTCTTCGGTCGGACTTTTCTGTTTGAATCAAATCGAATCGAATCGAATCAACCCCTCAAGTACTACAAACATGAATCAATAATGTAAGCATGATAAGTAGATACAATTCTTCTCACCTTGACATGAGTAAGATCCACATTGTTCTCTTCAAGAAAGCTCATAAATTCTTGGAAGTTCTCTTCGGTCGGGCGGTAGTGCCCGCTATGAGGCCACACAGCCTGGTAGAATCCGATGTCGAATCAGTTAACTGAAAAGTGAGACATTACTTTCAGAATTCAAACTCATTTCTAACCTTCAGAATTCCATTTTCTACAACCAGTCTTCCAGCAGCAGATGTAGCTCCACCAGCAAGAAAACTAGAGTGCTGAAATATGCCTTTCCTCTTCTGCAGAATTCGAAAACCGACACGATCGATCGCACGTTAAGAAACAAGCATTCAGTTCATAAACTTTCTCAAAGGACTCGCTAACAAACTGAATTTCACCTGTCCAACATACAATTCCTTTGATGTGCTCAACACAAAAATCAACTTTGCACCTTTTGGACCATCAGATGAGTCTAGGAGTTGCCCGGATCCCCGGTAGAAGAACTTCCCGTCTTCGATCACGACTTCATAGGCCTCCCGTTCTTTCTGCAACAAGAACAAAACAACCAATTCAAACACACGAAGCTTCATCAGAATTCTGTAATTCAGATTGTTGAAAGTGCTTACTGGACCAAGATACTTGATGCACTGTTGTTGGAGTTTCGATCGAGTGCACTGTTCTTCGAGATTCACCTCCTTTCCTTCCCCGACATCGAGCCTGATATCAGATGAACACAAGGAGGTGGCTCAAATCATGGATGTAGAAAATGGAGATTGTGTCCATACCAGAAAACATCAATCATACCAGTAGAAAAATGGCTGCCTACTCTCACATTGAACCCAACAATCATAATAGAAATGGAGATTGTGTCCATAACGATGTCGCGGATCAATCTACTCATTGATCGAAAACAACGAAAATTAAGTAAAAAAACAAGCCCAAATTAAGAATCAGTAACAAGGAAAGATTCAAAATTGGATCTACTCACTGCCTCTAGCCAATGCTGCAGAGCAAGTTTTTGAGCTTTCTCATCCTTGGACAAGCCCTTTCCGACTTTTGCAGCTTTGGTTCTTGCTCGAGACCACCGAGACACCGCCGATTCAGCCTTTTCGAGATCGAAGAACGACACCGAACTGCGCTTGAGCTGCGCGAAATCTAACAGCTTCCACCTGAAACAAGCACAATTGCACACATTGATCATCTGAAACCATATGCAAACTCGATCAATATTAACAGAGGCCAAATATACCAGCGCTGCTCCACGAGGACGGCGCAATCCGCCAGCTGCCTTCTGGTCCTGAAGCTCTTGTAGACCTTCTGCAGCTTCACGGCGGCCTCGTGCTTGGGACTACCGGGGCCGACGAACTCCTCCGGCAAAGGGTTCAGCCTCGAGAATTTGGGGGAAACTGCAGGCATCGAGAGAGTCCTCTTGGGGATTTCCATCTCCCTACGACTGAAGCTCATCTGACGGCCGAAGGTCTTGAGCACGCAAGGATCGGAGTCGCGGCCGTTGAAGCTGACGGAGCGCAGAGTCGGCGGCCGAGAGAAGAGAGCTTCGAGGCCATTGTTCATGGGGTCGTCGAGGACTCCGGGGAAGGAACGCAGCGACCGCATAAGAAGTCGAAATCTGCAGGGGGGAGAAGAAAAAGAAACGCCGATGGATATTTTAAACTGATGATCAAGAACAGTTTTTGTTTTTGTTTTAATTTCTCCGTCGATCCTTCGTAACAGAAAAAGCTAGAAGAGAATTAAAAACCACGACGAGATCACGAAGAACATGAAGACGATCGGGAGAGTCTTACTTTGGGATCAAAATCCGCGCTGAAACAAGAGGTTGAAGAAGCAGTTCGTTCTATGCGGTCGTTCCAAAATTGTTATGCGTGTGTGCGTTTAAAAGGAAGGGAGGGAGAACGAGATGACGGTGGCCGCTGCTATGATATTTAATGAGTATATAGAGAAGAACACTATCCTATCATGTCGAGCCACGTGTGCCAGCGAATCGACCGTGACGGTGAAGTACGGCGGGTACTTCCAACAAGCGAGATTGGAGGATCCAGCGAAGACGTTTACCGAATGTCGATTAGGTTTAGGTGGTGTCAGATCGGGGTGCATGATCTATTGATCTGTATGCGGTGGTGTGTTTTATCTCTTTATTTGATGGACCGTAATAAATTTACTGCACTGCAAGAAATTTAACCGTTTCCGCGATTCAAATTCATGTCATTGCAACTTTACTCAAAATTTTTCTTCTTCTTTAATGCAATAAGATAAACAATAATATACGTAAATATAATTTTTAAAATAATAAGATTATCACTTTTTTATAAAATATTAAAATCTATAAAAATAATTTTTGCTATATTGGCTGTTTAGAAAGTTTTGTTTTTTTGCTTCTTTAAATTGAGTCGATCAAATGAGTTAGTCGAGTGACTAGTTGAATCGACATAGATGAGTTTAACCCATAAGTCCATTCCAACTTTCTTAGCCTGGCCACATGATATGCTCATCATCCTTCACTCAATTTTTTTTTTTATATTTTTTTTATAGTTGGCATCATATATCCTAGTCTTGGTCCAGATTAATCCTAGTTTTTAGCTAGACTAATCCTAGGATGACAGACTCGACTCTATAAAGGTTTTCAACATACTAACAAAATAAATTAAAAATACGCATAAAACTCAT
>JBAMIE010000063.1:5346564-5358909 GCA_037177295.1 Kaempferia parviflora
CGGCACCTCCCACGGCCGTGTGAGCCTCAAATTGGAAAACAGCAGATTCTAACCTTCCATGGCCATGTGAAGCATACCGCGGAGACACAGATTGGAACCTCCCATGGACGTGTGATCTCACACGGCTGTGTGAATCCGACCGTCCACTTTGCTATAAAAGGGCACACGACCGTGTACCCCCTACACAGTCCTGAACCCTTGTTGCCTCTTTCAACTTGTTTTCTTACTTCCTTTCTTCTTGTAGCTTTCACTCTTTTTCTTCTCTAGACTTCTTCTTCTTCTTCTCTAGACTCTTTTATTCTTGAAAAAGAATTTTAAAATAATCTTTTCTTTTGGGATCTACTTCAATTTAAATCTAGATCTAGATCAAGATCTTGAAGAATTCTCTTTACCTTAGAAACTTTCTTTGTTCTAAATTAAGAAACTTGATCATGTCTCAAATTTTGAAGAGGTTGAGACATGGGGGATCTGGTGGAGATGGAGGAGATCAATGAAGAGGAAAAGGGAAAGAGGTGGCATCGCCATCACAAAAAGTAAAGTAAAATGACCCGTACGCAACAAAGGTATAACAAATGAGCATGGAATTATTTTTAGAAATGATGATCAAAAATCTCGTTATGATATTTTGGTTACTCATCGCATTGTTTGTACAAAATTTGTTGATAATTTCACCATGAAAATATTGAGCATTAAGGATGATGTAGATCAGCTTATTAATAATTTAGAAATGACCAATGTTTTGTATGGCAAATATTTAACTTACCCAAGGCTAGTACTTGACTTTTTAAGTTCCTTAGAGTTGCATTTAGGATCTGATGAAAACCAAGACGATATGATCTATTTTAGACTCATGAACAATGATTATCAATGGAGTCCTTTTGAATTTAATAGTTATTTTAGTTTTCAAGTAGGGGTTTCTAAGGTCTTTGATTACATTTTTAATAGTAATACTTTTTGGCATGAAATCACAGATTTGGTTGAAGAACATGATACCTCTAGGTCTAAAGCATCTAATATTCAAAACCCTACTTTTCGTTATCTCCACTTAGTTTTCACTAAGAATATTTTTGGTCGGGCGGAGAGTGATGGTGTAATTAAGTGAGTTGAACTTTATATGCTTGGGGCCATGGTTCATGGTGTCCCGTTTGATGTTGGGTATCATTTTCTTCAAACTTTGAATAGATCTAGTAAAGTTAGTTCCGGTACTATTGTCTTTGGTGGTTTGATTACTTGTATTGCTATAAACCTTAAAGTTGATTTTAGTGGCATGCAGCACATTCCTGGTAATACATTTGTTAATATTGAGACATGTTTAGCAATCAAGATGATCCAAAGAGAGGATGATGGATATGTCTTGATAAGGAAACATGGGTTTCCTCTTCCTTTTCCTAATCCCGACTGAACCACCATTCACAACCGGGCTAACTGGATTATTCGTGATCCCATGCGTAGCGCTGTTTCTACCCCTTGTACAGAGCCTTCACCGAGAACCTGCCAGTGGCCAGATTTTCTGAGCCAGTGAGGCATTCCTTTGCTCATCCTACTGCGGGATCTTCTAGTTTTGATTTTTCAGACCTTCATACTTCACTTGACACTCTGCATACATTGCAGAAGTCCTCACACCAGTTGTTGTAGGATTATTGTTCACTTATGAGTGGACAGTTTAGTGAAGTACAAGGTCATTTTGCTCGGACGAGGGAGTTTATGGATTGGTTTGCTTCTTTTACTCCGGCTTATCAAGCCGAGCAGGATAGGATGGAGAATTTCATGGATTCTATGGAGATGACGAGAAAGAAAATTAGAGCTTTATATGAGTATCATGAGTGTTTGGGTGGGAGACCTGAATTTCCTAATTTCCCTCGTGGGGATCAGTTTCAAGGTCCAGAGTAGTCTCATCCACCTCAGTATTACCCTTCTTCTCATTATCCTCCTCCACCACAGTATTACCCTCCTCCACCTCCTCGATAATTTCATTGGGACAATGAAAGTTTTATGTCGGGGGGAGGGGGTGAGTTTAGAGTCTAGAGTAGGAGAGAGTGTTTTTCTTTTTGCATTTGCTTGTTTTGTTTGTTAACATATAGTTTTTTTTTCAGGGATTACATGCTATAGAGTATACATCTTTCATTCTTTTACTGCTGACTTGAACTTAAGTAAAACTTCTAGCACGTTCATTACTAGAATTATTCATTTGTTCATGGTAATGCTAGTATGTTTTGGTAGATGATTTTTTTCTATCTTGGATCATATGATGTAAGCAATTATTTTGTATTGATTGTTGGATTTTTGTGCCTTTTTTAAGGATCTCTTTCACAGTATGCCATGTTTGATAGTTGATACTATTGAGAATAGTCATGATTCATTTTATTTGATTAGTACTTGAAGTTCTCATGGTGATTCCTTAAACTTCATTTTGGTTATTGGATATAGCTCAAGTCATTTAAAAACTCATTTGGAAAAATAAATCCCAAAAACATATTGCATTTGGAAAACTCATGCTTTGCATTTGGAAACCATTGCTTATGTGTAAAAAAAAAGAAGTGCTCAAAAAGTTAAATCAAGAGCATAAAAAAATGAAAAAGGGATTAAAAATTTGTTGTTATGTGTTGGAAAGATTGTATTTGCCCCTTTGAGACTGAGTTAGGTTACTGGGGAAACGAATACATCATTTTTTTTACTTGAGTACGCTTTTGAGACCTTGGGTTGATTAAGGAAGATGAACCAAGCATGTGGCAGGTAAGTGACTATTGCTGAGAATGAATAGGAAAAGATGGTTAAATGATGCCTTGACTAGGATTGAGAATTGATACTTGAAAAATATTGGCCACTTTCGCACCGAGCACGGAGAACTTGAGTTTAGGCACTAAACACTTCATCTTATGAAACTTGCTTATCGTTGTTATTCTTTGATAGAGTTAAATTCTATTTGCTTTACATTATGATGCATTACACCAATGCATAATACTAGCTGCAGAGTTTTGCTTAGGGACAAGCAATGATTCTCTTTTATGTAGAGATGGATTGGTCCAACTCAAGATTGAAATCGGATAAAGTCAACTCGGCTCACAGTCAGGTTCAAATCAAGCCAACTCAACTCACAATCAAGCTCAAATCAAACTAGTTGGACTTAAGACAGAGCTTGAATCAAACCAGCAAACTGAAAAGTGGAGCCACATGACCATAATCTGACCTAAGCGAAGCTCCATGGAAGACTTGGCTAGATGGGTGGGTGAGTGGAAGAAGTGGCATAGACACATTCTCAGAACGTGAGCAAACATGCAAGACATAGTATGGACATGACCCAAACATATGGGCTAACGCACAGGAAGTATGCAAAGTGCTTGGTGAAAACTTTCCTTACTCATTCTAAGACCATATAAAAAGGTGTGCAGAGTGCTCGGTGAAAACTTTTTCTACTCTTTCTAAGATAGTATAGAAAGGTATTCATACACCAAGCGCATGTACACACACAACATATTTTCTTCTATGAGCATATTTTCTTTCCAACTTTCTCCTTTTTGTCAGACCTAAATTAATCTACCTTAGATTTCCTTATAACTGTTTTCTATGTTCTTAGCTTTCCTAGAGCTTTCGTCGTCGCTTGGCGACATGGCCGTATCTAATTGACACGACCATGGCATTGATGGGCTCTGGAAATTATTGTCTATGTGGCACCACTGTGTCCAATGACTGCCAAGGGAATGAGCTCTAGTGGGGTGTGATGAAACACGGCTAGGAGCATGGTTGTGTCAAGTGACACAGCCAAGTCAAAGTTAACTCACACAACTGCGTCGAAAAACATGACCGGGTCATGGTTCTACTTGTCCAACTACTCACCCATAGGGAGACACGGCCGGATATGATTTGCCAGTTGAGAAACATGGTCATGTCAAGCAACATAGCCAGGACTCATTTCCCTCACACAGTTGTGTCAATTGACACCACCAACTCATGGTTTTGCTCGACCCATCTCACATTCCTTGTGTTGGGGGGGGCGGGTTATGATCGTGGCTATAGAGACACAGCTATGCCATTGTTGCTCTCTGGTGTTTTAAGCACGACTGTGTCTACAAAGACACGGTCAGGATGCCAGAATTTACATTTTCCCTCTTCTTTCCCCTTGGTTCTTTCATTTATTAGTCCCCGATAGCTCCACACTCATGCAAAAGTTATGGCCAGCTAGTGAAGACCAGCTAACCTACACAAAGAGATAGAATTTCATCAGGCTCAAGAAAAATAAAACAACAAACAAAATAAAAACAAAGATGAAACACTTGGGTTACTTCCAAAAAAGCGCTCGTTTAAGGTCACAATCTCGACCTCAATTAACTCAACCAAGAGCCATATCCTTGGAGAGTTGTATTTTCCCTCTAGGGAAAAATGTTTCACATCCCTCTTTAATCCATGCTCTCATCGGACAGATATACTTCTCATTCTGTGTTGGGGGCCTTCCCTCATTACTTGTAGGACTAGGTGCTATATCTGGCGGCCACCCATGAGGGTGAAACAAATTTTTATTTTGTTGGAACTCGTTTAACCTGTGGTAAAGTCTTTCTAGGGAAGAAACATGGTTAAAGGACTTTGAAAGATCAAACTCTAGTCTCTCCTCACCTATTACCAAAGACAATTTATAATTCTTAACATCTATAAGAGCTCATGTTGTAGCGAAGAAGGGCCTTCCAAAAATTATAGGAATCTTGGGGTCCTATTCCATGTTGAGAACTATAAAATCGGTAGGGATAATGCAACATCTTACTTCCACCAGTACATTTTCAACGATACCCATCGGGTATTGGCATAAATGATCAGCAAGTTGAAGTGTCATGGTGGTTAGTTTTAGTTCTCCAAGTCCCAGCTTATTACAAATAGAGAATGGAAAAAGACTAACACTAGCTCCTAAATCATAATAAACTTTACCGATATGCATCATTCCTATCTTGCAAGGAATTGAAAAACTTTCTGGATCTTAGAGCTTTGGAGGCAAGGTGTCCAGCAGTAGGGTACTGCACTCCTCGATTAGGGTCATAGTCTCGAATCCATCTTCCTTCCGTTTGTTCAACATTAACTCCTTCATGAATTTGAAAAATTTTGGCATTTGTTGCAGCGTGCCCATAAGAGGAATCTAATGCAAAGGGATTTGACTTTCTCTAAAAATTTATCGAACTCTTCATCTTTCTTTGCATTGATCAATCTTTAAGGAAAAGGAATGGATTGCATTGTTTGTTGAGTGGGAGAACACCCTTCAACCTCAATGGTACTCTCTTCCTCCTCTTGGGTATCACCATAATGAGAGGAAAGGAGAGGGCACTTCATGAATTTTCGGTCCTTTCCTTGAAGCAGTCATATGGGGTTCCCCCAAGGTCCATCCACTTCTAAGCTCAACTCTGTTGTAGTGCTCAATTGAATTTATGTTAGGTTTTCCTAGAGATGATCCCAGTGTTCTTGAAGATTATGAAGTTATCTGGCCAACTTGGCTATCAAGCATCTTCATATGGTTTTAAGAGTTTTCTATTCTTTGGTTGAGTTGCTTGAGATCGTTCCTCATCTCAAGTTGGGTAGATAAAATTTCTTCAAGTATCTTTTCAGTTCTTGATTGTTAATAACTCTATTGTTGTTGAGGTTGATAGCTTTGTTATTGTTGCCCAGGTTGATAACTCTTCTGTTGTCCCAGTTGATAGCTTTAATCTTGGTTGTTCTTGTAGGAGAAGTTAGGATGATTTCTCCATCCCGGATTATATGTGTTGGAGTACAGATTGTTCTGTCTTGAGTTGAAGTTAGCTATTACATCGCATTGATCTATTTGAGCCAATTGTGCAGTGATGGCTCCAAGAGGGCAAGCTTCCTAAGGAAGTTCCATTCCTCCACAAGAGTCACAAACTTCAATAATTGCATTCATATCATTGGATCTCATTGTTTTAAACTTATTTGTCAAAGCATCAACTTTTTGTAGATATTAAACTCAAAGCATCAATATCATATTTACTGAGCAGTTTAATTACATTTCCAGGAAAAGAAGTACCACATCTCTGTAAAATCCATTGGTAATGGTTGAGTGCTACACTTTCTATTATCTATTCATCTACACTCTTGTTTATAAGTGCTCCACCAGCTGCGAAGTCCAAAGATACATTCGTCTGATAATTGATTTTATTGTAGAAAGTATGAATTATCAACCATTTTTCCAATCCATGATGTGGACATGATCTGAACATACTTTTAAATCTATCCCACGATAGAGCGATTCAGTATCGTTATGCTTAAAGCTAGTAATTTGATTTCTCATATGTGCAGTCTTGCTAGGTGGGTAGAACTTATCCAAAAATTGCTGCTCACATTGTTCCCAGGATGTGATATTGTTTGCTAGTAATGAATTGAGTTTTGTTCGATCTCTCAAAGAAAAGCCAAATAAGAGTAGTCGAACTGCTTCAGCTGGTTCTCCATTCATTTTCATGGTTCAACATATCTCATAGAAAACCTCTAGATGTTGGTTTCGGTCTTCATGTGCACTTCCATCAAATTGGTGTTGTTGGACCATAGCGATCACAGTAGGCTTTATCTCAAAATTGTTGACCTCAATGTTTGGTCTGGTAATGCTAGAATGAAGATCAGGGCATAAGGTGTTGTATAATCCTTAAAAGGTTTGTTTGCCATTATTTGTCTTGCTTGCTCTTCTTATTGCATTTGTAGATTTTTCTTCTTCTATAGGCCCTTTAAATCTTTGGAACAATAGGTAGTAAATATCCTGAAGTGTTAAACCTTCGCATACAAGAGCAAGACAACTCAAGATTAGTTTGTTTTGATTTTCTTTTTCTAAAAGAATGTAAATGTAAACAATAAGAATGTAAGAATTCAAAGTACAAAAATAGAAAGAATGCAAATTATGTATGATAAGCAAAATGCAAAATGAAATTGCAAAAAGAAATATTTACAAAAGAAAGAAAAAAATGTCTAGTCGAACTCTAGTGTTCGTGCCTAATGTCAAATAAATCTCCGGCAACGACGCCAGAAACTTGTTATGTCACTGCAAGTGCATGGTTATGTCATTAGTAATAAAAAGATATCGATCTCATAGGGATTGATTGAGCACTAGGGGTTTCTCACTGTGAGCATCTAGACAATTGAAAGGTTTGTAGATGTTTGAACTCAAGAAAATAGAGAATAGAAGTGATAGAGAGAGTAGAGAAGAGTAGTTGAGAAAAACTAGGCAAGGTGGATGTTCTAGGGATTCGGTTTCATTGTAATACTAATCAATGTGTTATGGGTTTCCTCATCTCCTATCGTCTATCCCTATGCACTTGTAATTAGCCTAACTAAATCCCGACATTCCCCCGCGACGGTCGTATTAGAGTGTTGCTCCCTTGATTATCCGATGTCCCAAGGTAGTAGAGATAACCTAGGATGTCTTGTTAAAGGAATACCCTTGTCACCTAGGTCCCCCCATCATATGATCCTAGATTATACAATGCACCTATTAACATAGGATAAGGAATAACCCATTAAGTCTAATTAGATACTTCCATGTAGAGAATTAACCTCCCTTTCGAGGTGATGCCTTCAAAAGTTTGATTAAAAGGATACCCCCTATCACGGGGTCCCCCGGTCATACGATCTAGAGCATCCCCTCTACGGGGTGAGCAATTACTACATCTAATCAATCAAATATGGAAATTAAGTACAAACACATCACACACATACAATCGAATATATACAAGGCATAAGCATATCATTAGATAGAAAATTGGTCAATCCATAGAGTTAAAATCAATCAAATATTACAATTACTCCCTTAATCCTAAAACAAGAAAATCTACTTCATAATAAAGAGAATCAGATCCAAAGACATCTGATTACAAGCTTCCTAAATAAATCAAGAGAAGAGAGAAGGAAAGCTTATCCTAATGGCAAAGAGTGGTCTTCGGATCCAAATCTTTTTTTTTTTTTTTGATGAAAGGTAAATAGATATCATCAAGAAACAGTACAAACATACATGTCCTCGGTTAGCCAGCATCTCCGATGAAGTATCCGAGTAGCCTGGCAACCTGAGGTATGAACTCAAAGAGCCCATGTACATGTAGACGTACACTCACTATACCATCCTCTCGAAGAAACAAACTGTCTCACGGTCTCACAGTACCATCCACTTGGTGTGGCACATAGCTCATGACTAGAACACACTGTATCGCACTCATCACCAAGATGTGGTATATGTAGCCTCGTGGACTCCCCCGTGCGTCATCTCGCTCCTACCAGCCTCCATCTCCCGCGGATCTTTCGCTAAGCATCCAAACCATCTACTATCCAAAGGTCCAACGAACCTCCTCGTGCATCAGCCCGCAAGAAGCTCCCTTCGAGAAAGCAATGGCTAAGCCCCCAATGCTCGGCAAGCTGCTCTCCGACCATCCATCAGTGGATCAGCGCAATCATAGCAAGCAATACTATCCATCCATGCATCGTCATCCCCATATATCAGCGCAAGCATAGCAAGCAATACCATTCATCCATGCATTGTCATCCCCACTTTTAGCAAGTGGTCAACTATCAACGGATTTGTCATGTCTTTACTGTGAGTCATTTGCTGCGGACTAGATAGATCGTTATGGTAGATCTATGCACCCTCGTGGGCCTTTTAGCCAAGCCCCAGTCATCAACGGATTTGGCGATGTCCTTACCGCGAGCCTTTTGCTGCGGACTAGATAGGTCACAGGTGGACCTATTCTTGCGTCTGGAGGATTTGATGATGGAGATGGCCTCAGATCTTTGAACAGAGCCCAAAATGAGTATAGATCTTGACCTAGAGAGTCTCCCCAAGGCAAAACTCTTCCTCCCCTTGAAAGGGGGAAGAAGTCCCCTTTTATAGGTGAGACACGGCCACGTTGGCATGGGCCATGTCACGGTCATGCCTTAAGGGCACGACCACACCAAGAATTCCCAAATATGGGGAGGCATGGTTGTGCCTATGGGGCATGGCTGTCATGATTTTCTATCATAGAGAAGGCACGGTCGTGCCTATGGTGTACAGCCGTATTTTTCTTCTTCAAATCAGAGAAGACACAGTCGTGTGAGACCACACAGTGGCCTCCTTGCTAGGTTCGGCTGGAACAATGGCTTCCTCCGGAGATTAACACGGCCATGCCAGGGGGCACGACCATGTCATGATTTCTTCAAATTAAGGGAGACATGGTCATGTGATGTCAGACGGTCATGCCTTATTTTGTCTCTGAAAGTCACACGACTTCTCCCTGATGAAGACACGGTTGTCTTAGGGGTCACAGCCATGTTTTGGCCTTGAGTTTCTAGGAGGAACGGTCGTACCATGAGGCACGGCTTGCCTTGGCTTCCTTCTCTGGGAGGCACAGTCGTGCCAAGGGGCACGGCCAACCTTAGCTTCTGATCTTAATTGTCTCCGTGTTCTATCTCCATTCCTTCTCCAAATCACATCCTCTCAATCAAAAAATGCACAAAGAACATATCTCTGACAAAGAAAGTAATCATGCTGAAATAATGATAAAACTGGGTGCAATAGCATAGATCGTAATCAAGAAATGCAAGTAGATATGTGTCAAAACATAGATAAAAGTGTACACAAACTACACACATCACTTGGTCAACCAAGTATACCATGTAAGCAGAGATACTTAACTGTTCAAGAATATTGAATTGTCCAGAAGTATCATCATATTACGAGTTAGTATATATTTTTTATTTTTTTTATTTCTTATGTCATAAATTGTTTATGTTATAATTTATTTTTTATGGTATGATTTTCCAAAAATTATATTCTGAATTATTGATACAAGAGTTTGATCGCTTATGCGAAGAAGAATTTACACCATGGTTAAAATTATATGTAAGTAAACAATCTAAATTAGGTTTACACATATTGTTTACTTACATATACAGACTTTTAAGTTCATGATAATCAAACTCATCTTGAGCAAGAATTACTATTGCATCTGTCATGGGGCCCAAAAACATTGGTACGTACTCAGCCAGCATATTTCATACATGGATATAATTTTTATACTCAATAATAAGGAATGGGGAAGACTACAATGAATAATAGAGTATGTGTTCAGTCATCCAATGATGGAGGTGTAGGTAATGATTTTTATGATTTGGTGGATGAAATTATAGAAGCAGAATACCCTAGCCTAGAAATGTGAGTTATCTCATTTATGTGTCGTTAGTTTGACCCTGTCAGAGGTATGAAAGTGCATTCTGTTGGTGCAATCAGTCTCCAGAGTTTTGATGTTTGACAATATACCTAAGTCTGGTTAGTTTGACCAAGGGTTGATCCAAATAAAACTTGATGTTTGGAAGAGAGAAGTCTAGTCAAAACTAGATGACTAGCAAGGATAACTCTTAACTGAAGGTTAAGTAGGTGAGAAATATACTGAGTGACTAATTCTAACTAGTGACCAATTTCCAACTTTTATCTATCGACTAGTCTACCTGAACCGTTGACTGAACCTCTAAATTTCCTTTCCTACACTTCAACCTAATCATTTTTCATTTTCCAAGCTTTATCCGTCGACTGATCCACCTGATCCGTCGACTTCTGAATTTCCTTTCCTATACTTTGACCTGATCAATTTTCATTTTCCAAGTTTTATTCATCGATTGATCAAAAGGATTAGTTGATGGATCCTTTTAGTCGACTGATAAAATACAAATATCTGAATAGTAGATCTCTGAGTTTTGCACACATGGCCACTGACAAATCCTAATTCCGAGTCCTGAATAAATAGTTATGGCCCTTTAAAGTTCAAAGGGTCATATGATCCTGCAAAACAGAATTAGCACAATAGATAATAATAATGCATGAATAGGAAAAAAAATAATATGGTCTGTCTCTATCTCCTGTCTTCATCTCAACTTGGAAATCTGCCAATTTCTTCAGTTGGATCAATAGTCTGGAATTTGTCCCTTTCTAGGACACGACCTCCCTGTTGCTCCACTCCAGTTGCTTACCTCAACTTACCTACCAAACATTTGGTCCTCCAGACCTGTTAGGACTTTACTGCTCAATGTTTGATCACCTGATCTACTAAGACTTTTCCTATAATACTAAATTAGACAACACCAATAATAGTAATGCAAAATACTATGGTAAAACTAAACTTAGGTTTACCAAGATCCGTTAGTCCGGTCGACCGACCTTGCTTGGAGTTCACTCCTCCAAGACTGCTTGTTACGTAAGATTACCTTCCCCTAGAGTTTTCACCACCTGACTTTACTCACCAAGACCTAGAGTTACCTCCTCCTAGGTTTTCCCACCTGGTTTCACTCACCAGGACCTAGGGTTACCTCTCACTAGGACTTCCCTTGCCTAACCACAATTAGGACTTGTCATTCGGTGCCCTTGCTAGTCATCCGGTCAACCTTGACCTAACTAGACTTTATTAAACATATTGTCAAACCAATATCAAAACTCTGGAGGTCAATTGCACCAATAGGTTAGATAGACTTATAGGAATGTGGCTTGATCCTAAGAGATTGACCCTTAGGTGGTAGACATGGAGGAGGCACCACCAAGCAAAAGGTAAGCCTAGTAAGTCAAGTAAACTTACAAATGTAGGCTAGGTTGTTTGTTTGTGTTTTATATAGTTGTTTTGTAGGAACTTGGAGCTGGAAGCAAAATAGAGAGCAGATAAACGCAAATGGGTGAACCAAACTTAACTCGGATCGGTCTGGACTTGACTTGGGTCAAACCAGACCCAAACCGATTTAGTATACTGAACTAGTAGTTCGGTTGATTGACTTGTTTCAATCTAGATTGCTAAGTTGTCAGAAATATTGAAATGGAAGATGATGTGGCAAAATATCTGGTTTATCTTTATAATTTGGATGAGGATAAGGATAAGGATAAGCTAGATGATATGGATAGAGATAAGGTTTGATCCAGATATAACTTCATCTAGATATAACTTCATCCAAAGAAGAGTTGATCCAGATAAGGATCTAATCCAACTCTATAAAAGGAGAGAAAGGTTATACGTTCAAGATCAACTTCTTTCATCCCACTCTTCATCTCTGCCCTCAAATGAACGTGCTGCGAAGCTTTGCAACTGCGGAAGATCCAAGAAGGGTGCACTGCGCTTAGGACTTCTAGATCGGCCGCAACAATTTGTTTGTATTTTCTATTTATAATTTATGTTTAATTCTATATCTAATTTGTGCTTGTACTTCAAACTGTACGATAGGTTTCTCTGCCTCCAGAAAATTCCAGAAAGAAGACCACTAGTGGGTGGGAGCTTCTCGTGATTAGGCCTTGGACGTACTGACCTTGGGGGGTTGTGTAACGACCGCCCTTAGCTACTACTGTTCTAAGGACGATCGATACCTTGC
>JBAMIE010000063.1:5497584-5510775 GCA_037177295.1 Kaempferia parviflora
CTCCCATGTCTTAACCATCGCACCGCCCCGAGGGGACTAAGCCTTCCTAAGTGTTTGTATGTTTACTTGTCCAAGACGGTTATGTCATATATCGTCATATGATCTATCCACCAATAAAAAAAACAATAAAATGAATAAAATTGGAACAACACTAAGATATCATCCACCAGCGGTTCAGTATCATCGATCTAATGATAATACCCGTTGTAAAATTAAGTTGATTAGTACGGAACAGAATTATTATGATAAGATAAAAGTTTAAATTTTGATAAAGTTGAAGAAAAAAAATCCTCTCTCACATTGGCAATTATAATTTTTTAATTTATCTCCTCGCATATAATCGTAGGGCCGACCGTGTAGGACCACTAGGATGGTGGATTCCACCTTTATGTGGTAAAAGAAAAAACAAATACGCTCACCCTCAGCGTCCCAGCGCCTCCGTCAATCCGTCCCAGGGCCAACACGGAGGAAATAAATTATGGGGGGCTACTAGTTATAAGTCTAAATGGTCAAGACATGGGGAAGGTATATGCTTGGGCACGTCGAGATTCGACATCTATATCTCATGTGGTAAACTCCTATGCATTAACCATCATACTGTCCCGAGAGGACGTAGATTCCACCTTTATGTCACCATTATCGGTCTCATCATAATTAAGATACAGGTAAATAAATTACGAAAACATTTTATCCAAAGTAACGATCATTTATATGAGACAAATCAGACATTTAATGATGCATTTTACACCATTAAAAATTTACTTAAATATTTATTAAAATAAATATTCATACACTACCAAATATACCAATCTACAGAGGCAATAAAATGAATCAAATGATCACAATGAAAGTGGAGCAGTGGAAGTTCGCCAATAATAACAATAACATTAATGTTATAGGCCCCTACGGAGTAAGTGATTTGCGCCATTGGGATAGTTAAGTTGGTATGGATCTTTAGTGCTATTCAGTAGCAATAGAGCTGCCCGTATAACCTACCCCCCACCTACCCGCACCTAGGAGGCAGCTGTGTTATGCTTCTTCTGCAAACCAAGGGGATTCTTAGGATTGTAAATGAGCTGAGCCGAGCCAAGTTTTAAAGTATTTAAGCTTATTTGATAAGGTAACCGAGTCGAGCCGAGCTGAGCTTAAAATGAACCAAGTCTTTGAAATGATTATTCAAGCTCGGCTTGGTTTATTTTTTATGAGATTGAGCTTGTTTGAAGCTTGGTTCGAGCTTGGTTCGTTTAAATGTTATCGAGCTTTCAATTAAGCTTGTTTGATTGTTTGAAACTTTTATTTGTTTGATTGATTATTGAGCTTGATAATTCAAACTTATTTATTTATTTTATTTTATTTTTGTTTATTTAGTATGTTGATAAGAATTTTATTAATAAACATGGTTCACGAAAGTTGTTCATGAATATTAACGAGCTGAACACATGTGTGTTCAAGCTTATTTATTTAGTTTAACGAGTTGTTCAAGATTGTTTATTTAATTGATCTTGTGTATATTGAACGAACATAAATAATTTCTTACCAAGTTAAATACTAAATTTGTTCACATTTGGTTCATTTACAATATTATGTTATGTAATCTTCTTTGTTTGGTGGCAATTAATTGTCCTGGTCGGCCATCAACTTGTATGGTAGATGCCACAATCTTCTCAATAGACACAGACTGGGAATCAGCCACCTAAACTATGGAAAAGAAGAGAGCCACGTTGGGTATTAAATCGATGATAGAGTGGTTGAATGAGATTGCATGTGCGGGGGTCGTTGATGGCTGATCACTCGTTTCATAGTTTAATTGTTTTCTCATCAATTCCAGATAGCAATAATGTTTACTTTCTATTCTACTTAAATCTTGCGATGGAAAATCAAATGAAGCAATATTTAAAATAAAATAAAGATTAATTGAGTGATCACGAGGGTATTGACCATAAGGGAAATTTCAGATAATCAAAAATATCATTTTCAATATGTATTATATTGAGATTATGATGGATCAAATGAATCTTTCAATATAATAAAGTCCAAAATTCACTCTTCAAAATCCACTTTGCTTAGTTCATTTATGTGTATTTTCATATTCATATATTATACCATATGACTTTTCAATAACAAACAAAAAATTAAACACTCTATACCAAATCTGTTCACATGTTAATCTCAATTGTAGATGTGTTATTTTAATACTATTCAAAGTAAATTCTTCTTTATTATGATTTGGTAGTAAAAATTGTCTATCACAATCAAAATAACTTGGCTTCTATATTTCAATTTGAATGACTTTGATCTCTTCATACATATTAGACATCATAATATCTCGTAGTACTTCATCTCAATAGCATACCATAAGCTAAAAAGTAATTTATGGTCCAAAAAGAGAGTCAACTTCATTACAAACATCTTATTAGTATGAACATCATACGTAGGAAAAACCTTCATCCTATAGTTGTTTCAGCTATGTAATCAATGGTTACATATAAACATCTATTAACTTCTTCAGATTTTACGGGCAAGACATAACCAATGTTAAAACATATATGGTATTTTCATCCACATCCAAAGTGAAAGATTATATGGAGTTAAAATTATTGGCCAATAAGAATAATTTCTTCCTGATTTGTTAAATTGAGAAATCAATCAACACAAAGACCTAATCTAATATTCCGAGTATCCTTCACAAATTCAGGATATATTCTATCAAAATTTTTCTACGCCTCTGCATCTAATGGATGAAACATTAGCCTCTCTTTTGTTTGATGATTTGCATGTCAAGTCATGTGTTCAACAGTGACCTTTGATGCATAAAGCTTTTATAATCTAAGAGTTAAAGGCAAATAAAATAACTAACTATATGATTTACATCGATATTGACTCCTTCAGATGTTCTTGTACCTAGCTTGATTATAGAATTTATAAACATCTGCATCTTCATCATCTCCCCAATATAACATACAAGCATCTCTACAAACATCAATTCTTTCTACCGGAAGACTTAATTCTTTCACAAGTTTTTTTACGCTATAAAAATTATTGGGCATTATGTGATCACATGACAATACCTCTCTAATAACTTGAACAAAATCATTAAAAAAATCTTCAGACACATTATGTTCAATGTTGACATTCAACAGTCTTTTGGTGAGAGATAATTTAGTGTGACTATCACAACCAGGTCACACTAGTTCGTCTGTAGCACTCAATACTTCTTGAAATTTACCCCCAAGGCAGAGATGAGTTGGCTAGTGCAGGATAAAGTTGTTACTATAGGGTAAGAGTTTGAATCTCAGCAAAGCTGAGGAAACAAAGCCCTCCCCGCATTGACCAACTATAACTTTCCGATTTACCTTCTCATAGATGATCGTGGGCTTGACCATGTGGGCCACTAGGGTGAAGGATTCCACATTTTACTATCATAAGAGAAATTTCTATGGGCAGAGGCAAGTAGGTAAGGTAGTTATTACTTTTGTTCAAATAAATCACAATGATATGTCAGTTGGCAAGACACCCTTGTGGATAGGCAAAGACTTTGATGAGTACAATGAATTAGAAGACCAATGATCTATGATTGTCATCTCAAGAGACCAATTGTAAGTGATGTGCACTCCTTGATGATCGCCTATATCATCTGCCAAGATTAAGTAGGCTGGTTGAAGAAGTATATATGTGCCGAGACAAAAATAAGTATATAGGGTGAAGATTGAGTAACATTTGGCGTTGATTAAAGGAAGTTGGCAAGGGAGAATTCAAGTGGGTGAAGGTTGATTGGGTACGTAGTTCATGAGAAGTTCAAATGAATCAAGCAGATTAGACACAATTTAATTTTGGAGGAGTTCAATTGATGTTGATAGTAGAAGTCTAGGGTAAGCCAAGGGTAATTAGATGTTTAACAGTTGTTAAAGTCATACAAGAGTGAACGTTATATAAGTTTTGATGTCTTAGAGGAGTGAACTATAGGTAAGGTTGAAGTTCCAAAGGCCTAAACTCTAGGCAAGTAAATATCTTCGTGGGTCTAGTTTGACTTGACCGAAAAGAAAGTCTTCATAAGTTAAGGGTGATTGACATAGCTGAGCAATGGAGGAAGTCTTAGAGAATTAGTCTTTAAGTATTGAAATAGATTGTGGTTGACGTATACTAAGTAAATGAGGAAGTCTTATAGATATGGATCTCTTAGCTCGATAGGGATTCAACCTTGTTGTGAATGGAGATATAGTTCTAGTCAACTGATGAATCAGAAACAACAAAGTTATAATTTTATTAGATTTAAGGGAAAAACAATCAACTAATATTAATAAAGGAGTCGACAAATAGTGTAGTTAACTAATGATAAAATAATTGTTGATTGATGACCTAGTCAACTAATTAAGATTTGATTAGCAGATAAACTTAGCTTAGTTGACTAATGGTGAATTACTAGTTGACTAATGACACAGTATCGATGAGGATGATCAACATCAAGAGGATCCGATCTCGATTTTATCCAGTTCAGTCAAATAATAGTAAGTAACCATTCAGTTAATGAACCAATTAGTGGATAAACATGTTTAAGTCTAGATGAAATGGATGACTTTTCACAGTTGAGTCAACTGACATGCAATATTCATTAGATTGATAAAGGCAGTCGACGAAGGATATGTAACAATCACATCAACAAGTATTGAGGATAACATTTGAAACTGGAGGACTAGTCGAATGATCAACAACAACCAATAACTGATGACAATCGAACAACAAATATAAAAGAGAAGTGAAGGCTACTCGAACATAAACTTTCATGATTGATTCTAGGGAAAGTGTTGTTATATTCTAGGGTCATTGTGAGCAATCTAAAACAACAAAAAGCCTGCAAGAAAAATTTTCTTTTACAATTTTTATTTCTTTTACTATTTTGTTTTTTACTCGTATTTTTATATTCGTGTATTTGTTGTATGAACAATAATTATACAAAGTTTCTTCACTTTTTATTGATGGATCATAACCATTCTAATGTGTTTGAAACTTCATACAAAATATTTCTCCTTCTCCAATTCATTTTTCTAAAACATATCAAGCTTCTTTAGTCTTTTAACAATGAAAATAGTCGGGAAGTCCTTTCCACCTCTTACCATTACACCATAATCCAAGGGCACTTATATTTATTCATACTATCTTTATAGCTGTCTTGTTAAACATCTGTCAAATCCTCTCCATCTTTCCATCTTTTAGTGGCTTTGAACATGTATCTTCAACAAATTCTTACACATTTTGTGAGGCAAAAAGAGTTAGCATTTGACAACTCCAAATTCATGATGGATTCTTTCAAATATTGATACTTGGTTGAAAATTTATGCAAATGTGGTTAGAGTAGGGGCTTGCAAATATTTTGTAGATCTTAAAGGGATATGGTTGATGCTTTAAGGTTCATTTTGTTTGCTATGATGCAACTTATCATACAAATATATTTTTTTTTTGGAAAAAAAAATAGGAAAGAATGATTATTTTCTATGTTTGGATGTAATATCAAATATACTAACAAAATTTTACTAGGTTTGGCATACAAGAAAATTTTATTTTCTTCTCTAAGTTGGGCCAATTAAGTGAACTACTCAAATGGGCTAATCGGACCAAATGCATGGGCTAAGATCATGTGGCAACCTTCCATGTCTTAATCATCGCACCGCCCCGAAGGGACTCATGAGCCAAGATCAGCACCTAGGCAAGGTTGCCCAATTAAATTGGCACAAACCCACAAAAATTATGAGCTTATTTAGACTAATCATCCTTTCAAAAAATTTTGATAAACTCAAACAAACCAAGTAACTTGGTTTGATGGACCATTCACTTAGTCTAATTGGACTAATTGTCCTATGGGGCATAGCTCGATCAACTTGCTCGCTCCACCGATTTCACTTAATTGCACTAATTGACCCACCAAACTCAACTAGATAAACTTACCCTTGCTTATTAGGCCACTTAACCCTCTAAGCCCATCCAACCCACTTGGCTCATTGGGATTGATTGACTTATCTAGAACAATTAGCCTTCCCAAACATGGATGGAGGTGGAGGGTAGAGAGGTGTTAATTGATATGGCTTGCAAATAAGTGGGAAAAATGACCCACTCTTGTCTAAAGGAAGTCATTCTTGTTAGATCAAGATTGCGGCTAGAGACACTTTGCTTTTGAGTTCGTGTCTAACATTGAGTTCGTGTCTAAAATTTGTTGACTGATTACAACAATTGAATCTACTAAACCTATATGTAATCAACTATCCTAGCTCGTAATGGCTACTTGAGTCAATAGATCCTCCATTTGATTTATTGATCCCCTATAACATCTAAATCTTAACACCAACAAACTCGAAGGCTAAGTCTTTATCATATGAAAAGTTCTCATTCCTCCATAATTTCCTTGTCTTATTAAGAGACCTAGCCTCGGGGACTTTCCATGCCTAGAAATCAAGTCTCTGGGACTTTCTCATTAGCCTAGTATCAATTGGCCTCAACCTATCAACATTTTTACTATCTAAAGGCCTAACTTTTGGGACTTTATCCTTTGCCTAGTGTTAGTTAATCTCTACTCGTCGAGATTTTCATTTGCCTAGCCTCAAGTCAATCTTAATCTACTAAGACTTTCACATTATTAGAGGTTACTCCTCTAGAACATTCACTTGTCCAACACCTAGTCATGACCTACTGAGACTTCATCGCTTGTGAAATATCTGGTTTATCTTGACCTATCTGAACTCATGGGTGGAGCTAGGATCTTAGTTGAATATAGGCAACAATATAATATAATTAATAAAGTAAAACAAAAGTCTTATAATCATAAAGTACCACAAAATAATTATCCTAAAACTTATCTTTTGAGTCTTCATATTTTATAACATTTGTACAACGGGTTTATTATCAATTATTAGAAATATATCTTTCTCTACATAAACAATAAGACTATCATTCATCAAATCTTCACCCATTCGATTGCACAACCTATCTTTCATATATATCATGACAACAATAAGACTATCATTCAAGTGTAGATTGAATACAAGATCAAAAAAAGTGCGTTTAAGGTTTCTGATTAGTACAAACTTGTCCACAAAGGTAAACAAAAACAAAAACTCCAGTTTAAGGTTTCTAATTAGTAATTACTATCAAATTGGGAAAAATAAAAATAATATATAATTACTAAATGAAGTCATGATCTAACCCAAAACAGCAAATAAAAAATAAATAACTTCTAAGTTCCAAAACTAGGAATCCAAACTTCAAAACTGAAAATTCTAAAGCAATCGAAGGCATATGAAATCAATCATCTTTGATCCCAAATTTCATTTAAGTAGCAATCAAAAGAAATTCTAAAACATCTGTACTATTGACTCAAAATCTAAATAATGACATTATCAAAAGAAGGGAAAAAGAAAATTAACCTTAGTTTAAGATTTCAGTCTACATAGAGGAAGCTAGGTTTTTAATGTTTTCTTTCCATGCTAAATGTCGTCAACTCTCAACGATGAGTTTGAATTCATAAGAACAAAAATTTCTCCTAGGCACATGGGCCTAGCTAGAGAGGCAAAGGGTTGGAACTAATAATTTTTATTTATTTATTATTAGCCCAATGTGGACAATTCACACTGACCCATGTAAGCTCCACCACTGCCGGGGCTTTCATCATGGTCAAAGATTTAGTTAGTCTTGACGTACCTCCATTTTCACAACTAGTTAGATTTATTTTCTACTTGCCAACCCACTTTTTTTGACTTTTTATTTACCAACTCTATGTACATCCAAATAAACATATTATCATAAAACCCCTAGTCTAATTGACACCGAACAGAATAGGATATATTATTCTAGGACGTGAAGTTGCAAGAACTTAATAAGAAAACAAGATAGAAGTAACACAAAAAAATTACCTAAATTAGGTTTAAACCTATTATGAGATCAAGAGTCCAAAGAAAAAGAGACGTAGCTGTAACGTGGTTTAAGCGAAACCAATTGATTCTATATCAAAATAACTTGTCTTAGACATCGTCTAAGCATAGGTTTATATAGCTCTCAAACCCTCAAAAAAATCTAAATAGAAAAAATAATCAACTAGACTTAGTTATACTTAAGATTTAGAATAAATTAACTAACAAGACTTAGTTTTCTAATATTTAAGACCAAATTGAATATAATTAACAAAAAAATAAACTAAACTTAATAAACGAATAACTAATTAAAAAAAAATAAAATATACAAATTTAAAAACTTTAAAACCTTTCCTGCATCAATAATCCTAACCATTAACAAGACCAATCCAAGCTGAATTGCATCATTAATTTCTTCACATGCTCTGAGGTCTGATTGCACCCATTTTTCTCAAAACATACATATACTTTTTATCAAAAAAAATTTCCTATTGCCCATAATTGTCTATTGCACTAAACACATTCCATAAAATAAATGGTGCCTAAATGGAAATAATTAAAGATAATAGAAGTGTAACTTTTACATCATTTTTTTTTTTTTTTTGAAAATTTTTAGTAGCACAAGGTCAATAGGAACAAGAAGATATTAAATGAACTTTCTTTCATTACCTTAGGCTCCTTGCCTCCGCATAAAAATAAACATCTGCCCTTGTTAATTAAAAATTACCAAGAGGCACCATAATAATCATTTTTATTTTTTATCCAAAAAAATCCGCAAATTAACTTGCAGTTATTTTTTTTTATCAAAATAAACTCTTTTGACATTAAAAAAAACATTGATGTTCTAATTAAAATATCATTAAGCTCGTAATGGTGAAAATATTTGATATTGAAGGTACCGACTAATTTAAACAGCTTGCACTTTCAAAGTTAACATAGAATAGGTAGAACTTGATTTACAAATCAGATTGTAATTAAATTATTTATTAAAAATATAAATATTTTTACGCATAAGAAAACTAAACTTAGAGTGTCTGAATTAAAGTTTTAAAATGTCTAATCTTTAATTTTGAAGGCACAAATAGATCAGCTTAAACCCAAAAAAGATACTAATCAGGAGTAAGTTAATTTAGATTTTGACCATTACTAGCATCTACACATCTTAAGTGGAAATTATTAGGGAGCGTTTGGTTTACATATTTTCTATTTTCATTTTCTTGAAAATGCGTGTTTTCCAGAAAATAGTGTTTGTTTATATTTTCCATCTCTGTTTTCTAAAAAATAGATGGTATTTTCTAGAAAAATAGAGAATATCTAAAAGTCATTTTCTATTTTCTGGAAAATGTATATTTTTCAGAAAATAAAAATTGAAAACATATAAACAAAACACCCCCTTAGTTTTTTTTATGCACAAGTTAACTTGCTAGTTGGTATTCATATTAAATATTTTTATTATTATCAGCTTCCGGACAATCGAAGCAGACTATTGACATTTCTTTGTGTAAATTTTTAAAGTCGAAGTTGATTTGCAAATTATTATCATTAGAGTTTCTCTTGTTAAATTGTTTAAAACTCATTAATAGGTATTATAAACTGCAAGAAATGACCATGAGAAAAATCTTTAAAATGCATCATTGAATGTTTTAATTCAATTAATAATTATGATTTTTTGCACTTAAACACTGTCTTTACTGTTTCCTTTGCATTTTTGTCTTCTCTACAGCTCTACTTAAAAAGGACTCACAAAGCAAGGCTCAAATAGATAAGAACCTCTAAAAACCAAGGAAAAAGATATGAACCTCTAGCTAAAAACTACTCGAGAAAAGAAAAAGCCTTTGCACTTATCAATTCCCATGCATGCATTCAGAATAAGAACATGCCACATGCAATTGTTGACTAAAGCAAGCATTTACTAATCTAAAAATGAAAGAAAATCTCTACATGCATTCCTTTATAAAAGGATGTAAGTAAAGGAGGTCAATCCATGCATCGTCACCCTCCCTGCTTTAGTGCTTTTGGCGCCTCATTCTTATCAAAACCTTTTATGATCATCTTCCCTTCAGTCAACTCCCTTCCAATCGCATGCCTGCCTTGTGCGTGCACTGGAATCTGGATAAGAGGGAGGGTCCTCGCCATGCAATGCATTCATCATCAGTCACCTGGATTTGTGCATGCAGACACGTCGAATCTCAGTGCCATTTGTTCAGTGAAAGACTGTCTTTAACTGTCTGTTCAGTGATCATCAGTATATATAATTAATCATCAAGTCTAGGCTTTACTTAGTGGCTAAGGTTTATTACTGATTCCAAAATATCGCTTTCTGACTCTTTTTTCAGTTAGTTTAATTTGTTTGTTTTTCCAGAGGCTTTGAGATTATTTATGAGCCAGCATGCAGCACAAAGGAACGTGGTAGTACACGTCCATGAAACCCCTTTACACTTCACACATCATGTGCTCCGCAGGGCTAGTGTAGAATTTTCTCCTTTTTACCCTTTAAATTTTTACAGAATTGGAAACTAGCTAAAAGTTATTTGTTAATTAGGCACCTATTTGTAGGGAAAATTTCTACCCAAGAGCTAGCATAGAATATTCTAATTTATTTGCCAAAATTTCTTGTAGAGGATCAAAGGAGAGCTAAATTGGAATTAAAAGAGGAGCCGAAGCTCACCAAAAAGCCAACACGCCCTGATTGTGCTCCTAGGCAAGACGGTGCCACCACCCACAACGATCAACACGGCATGGCCTTGGCCATTGGCATGACCATAGCACACGTCGGCTCAATGGAGTATAAAATTAGCTGAACTTAGAATTAGGGTCCATCAGGAGTCCACCTCACCCTCTCCTGGTTGGGAGAGACTCCATCTTCATCCATGGCAGTCATCTCTCCATCTATTGAGAAGAAAAGGCGAAAGAGGTGTTTCCTTCGTCATCTCCATCTCACCGTCAGTCACGCCATCATCCACCTCAAGAGGAGGATTAGGGGTTTCCTTCTTTATCGGAGAGCCACCGTCTATCGAGGAGAAAAGACAAAAGTGGTCCCATCATTCTCTCCTCCACCATTATCCACCGAAGCTTAGGGGTTTCTAGCTCCGAGCTACATCCATCAGTCAATTGTCCATCAACTTTGGTGTACCAAGTTCTGTGTATAACTCTAGAGGGCTCGCGGGGTTCCAGCACGCGTTCCACATCATCCACCACGGAGGGAGATATCTCCACTTTCCTTAGTCTTAGCTAGACCCGACCCTGGTTAGAAATTGAAGATTCGATATTTCGGAACCACCAGTTTGACGGTTCGGAACCACTGATTCGACGATTCTAGGGATCGACCCTTAACCTTAATCGTCCAAGACAGTTACAGTTTGGAAATGCTAGTTCAAGGTTTGTGCAGGGTTCGCCATCATTCACCACTGTTCAAGATTATTATATTAAAAAAATTAAAAAAATGTAAATTTATATTAAAGAAAATTACACTTATTTAAGTTTCCTATGTATCCCCTTTGGGTATAAGGGAATACAAGCTCACGTAGTTTTCTTATCTTTTTACCCTTTTATCTTATGTAGTGACATTGTTACTCACTTCTATTTTCCATTCACATAGTATTTGTTCCTTCGGTATCAAATTCTTCGACTTTGTCATCTAAAAGTTGCATTCCTTAGATTCTCTTTTCGGCTCTAGTCCAATCGTCAAGTAATGTTTGACCTTCCAACGAGTCGGGAGACAAAGTCAATCATCGTTCATCGAATATATTACTGTCAACACTGAACATTTGCTCCACACTATTGGCATCGAACAAGCTAAAATTTCTTTAGTGATCATGGAGAGGACGGGAAAGCTTTAAACCTTATTTGACCACCACTTTAGGATATATAAATCTACTTCACTAACTACTTCATCAAAATCAAAAGAAATCATAAAATAATTCTCAAGTTTCTATGTGGAACTTGAGAATCCTCGTGGACATTTCGTCCGTTCTTTTAATAAAATTTTTATTTTTGTAAGTTTTAACTTACTACGACTACAAATATTTTGTGTTATGTTATATTCAATATTTTATACTATATATTCTTTATAAATATCATATAAATAATTTCTAATATTATATATAATATTATTTAGATTAAGAGAAGAAAAATCTTTAAATATAATTAAAGTGTCATAATACAAACCTAACATTTCTTATAAAACTTCTAATTTATATCTAGGATTTAAAACAAATGCAACTAAATAAATTTTAGGAGCATTAAAAACTATTTTTCCCATTTCATTTACATTGCTAATATTATATATATAAGAAGATAAAAGTTTATTAGTACTAATTTTATTTAAAACTAATACTATATTACAAAATTTTCCTAAAACTAAATGAGAAATAGGATAATAAAAATCTAAAGGTTGTTTGATTGCATCATTAAATACTTTTTTAATTTCACAAATGATACTACAAATATTCCATTATTGTGAATATATATATATATATAATTATTAATATTTTATGCAAAAATTGAACATAAGAATTCTCTATATTGAAATGAATCTTGTAACAATTGATATGTTGAATTATAACGTGTTTGTACACCACATGGAAATTATTTAGGTCTCATTCTATTGATTTTATAAAATTTACCTCATTGTTTCATTACAGATGAATGTAACTATAAATAGGAAATAACATTTATAATTGGTTAAATATGATTTGTTAAAATTCTTAATCCATCATGATCATATCAATTTAAAACATGACAAACACAACAAATATAAAAAAAATAAACTATCAATAACATGTTAACATATGAATTTAAGTCCTTCAATGCTAGTAATATTAGAACTAACATTATCAAATGATATTAAAAATATTTTATGAGTTAATTTATATATTCTTCTAAAATTAAACATAATAATTGTGAGATGTTGTGTGCATTATGTGATTCATCAAAAACTTTATAAACTAACAATATTTTTTTTAGAATATTTCAGAAGTTATCGATCCAATGACAAGTCACACTCATATGTGAATATATTTGCCAATGATCACTCTAAATATCAGAACATAAAGAAATTTTATTATTTAATTTACTAAATTCTTCAATTAATTTTTTCCCCTTGTTTTACTAATCTTTTAATTATTTTTACAAATGTAGTTCTAGGAACACGTTTAGTATATGAATCAAGAGAATTTTTACAAAAATCTTTAAAAGTGCATTTAGACCCAAAACTAAATAAAAGATATTCTACGGAAATAAATTTAGTTAATGATTCTTTTAGTTTATTATCATAATATAAAAATAAACTAGAAGT
>JBAMIE010000063.1:5518450-5538584 GCA_037177295.1 Kaempferia parviflora
TGGTTTAACCACCAATCAAGCAGGGGGAGTTTTTCTTTTCTATAGACTCATATATATATATATATATATATATATATTCATGAAGCAACGTAACAATTCCCTGAGGGTCATTCTCAATTGAATGATCTGGAAGAGTTTTTGTACCGAACTTAACCATGTTTTCTTTTTTCTTTTAATTACGGGTTAAATGAACCATGGATATTTGACTGAATCTCAAGATTCAGCTAAAAGTTAAATGTGCCTTTCCTCTCTTGAATGTTACATCAGGCAAATCTTTCCTATGCATTTACTCTGTTTGTTTTTTTTTTTTTTTTACTTAGAACATGATCTATTTCCACTCTAATGCACGATTACCCTTCCATGCTTTTTATCACCTACATGATGCCTTCTAATCTTCTCATTAATGGTGATTATAGATACAATGTGCATTTCTTGATTATAGATACAATAGACCTTCCCTGGAACTTTACATTGGCGGGAGCTTTATGCACCGAGATGCCTTTTTGTTTAATAAGTTGATAATTTTTTTCAACATTTTCTACCATTCAAGAGTTAAATTTGGTTCTGGGGCATTGGTCACTCTAATGAGGAGCATGAAGGAAAAGAAGAAGAGTAGGAGGAAGTTTACTTACCAAGATGAGGCAGAAATTTGCTGTGGAAACTTTCTAGGGGACGTGAGGTAAATCTCCTAGGTAGGAATTTTCTCATGAGTTGTGCTCAAGTGACTCTGAAACATAGCCTGCTTGGGTGGCTCACGTCTTCCGATGAAGGTTGAGCTCGCAGCTTGTTTGTAGTGAAGAATGTGCTCATAACTTGCTGGTAGATGAAAGATGAGCTTGTGATGAAAGATCTACTTGCATTCAAGTATTCATAGCTTCTCATGTACCAATTGAGTGGATTTTGTTTTTTGTTTTTTGTTTTTTTTTTGCTTTTGTAAGCAGATTCAAAATGAAATTTGAAACATTGTTATCATCTTATCTAAGATTCAGAAGCTCAAGTTGTGTAGGAGTTTTAGTTTTTTACTAAAATGGTGTAGTTTTAGTATCGTGTTGGTGTTGGTGTTTTGATGTATGATGCTGGTGGCAAATTGAAGATAGAAAGAGGAAGGAGATAAAAAATAAGAATAAGAAGAGAAGATAACTATATATCTAAGAGCAAACTTAAAATGACATTTAATGTGTTGTCCTATCTTGAATGGTACAAATTCAACACTTTGTTGTGCGGACATAAATTACAAAAAAATTAACAATCATTACATAACTCCAACTAAACTTGCTGTAGCATGTTAAGGGGTATCGAGTTTCATCATGACGCAATACTGATCGGCATAATCGACACAACTTATATAATAGAGATAACTTGTGCCAATTAGTATTGAAGTTTAATAATTTGTGGAATGGTAAGATTTGACCATACCACATAATACAAGATTTCAAATTATGATCTTATCTAAAGTCAACTCCATAACTTATAAACCCATACTTCATGATCTTAATTCTCTTTCCCCAAGAATAAAAGTATAAGTCGTACAACTATTTTATTCTAATTCTTTGCCATTTTTCATTTATAGGTGGCATGGTTCTTCATAATGGTGAAATTGCAGAAATGAGGACAGGAGAAGGAAAAACACTAGTGGCTATTCTACCAGCATATCTGAATGCATTAAGTGGGAAGGGAGTGCACATTGTTACTGTGAATGACTACCTTGCAAGACGTGATTGTGAATGGGTTGGTCAAGTTCCACGCTTCCTAGGCTTGCAGGTTGGCCTGATCCAACGTACGTTACATTCTCATTGTGGATGAATTATCATGGTTTGATCTAATTTTCTGTCTCCATCTTAATTCCTTGAAATGTGTAGGTACTTGTTCCTCATTTCTCTTTTAAAGCAAAGGCTAAATTATTAGTATGCATTTTTTTATGACATTTACTTGTTACTTTGATTTTTTAGTTACAGTCCAGATGTGTGATATCTAGATTTAACTTGAATTATCTTTTGAAACCAGCACAAGTCAACTTTGATTGGTCGTGTCTTTCTTGTTGATTAGGGTGATTAATAATGACTCATAACCTGCACTTTTTGTAATATTGTAGAACCAACATAAATTCTTAATTAAAACTCGTATTATGTTGAGAAACCGTACTTTGAAACATGTATAGTTTTTTCATTGGAGGATTAATGTCTGCATCATCATATGGAATTTCATATCTAGTACTATGTTGAGAAAACTTTACTTTAAAACATATAATTCTTGCATTGGAGGATTAATTAGGGTTGTAAATGAACCGGACATTATGAACAAACTTGGTGTTCAGTTCGATAAAGCTCATTTATCAAAAAGTATACAAAACACGCAAGCTTCAACACTAGTAAGCTTGGTCCATTAACGTTCATGAACAAAGTTTTTTGAACAATTTTTGAATAAATTTATTTATTAACTTGTGTAAAATTTAATTATAAATTTATTTCTTATTTTTTTATTCAAATACATCAAAGATGTAGTAATTTATAAATTTTTATAATCTTAAATTATTTATAATATGTTGATAATAAGAAAATAATATATGTTCCATATATTAGATAAATGTTTAACTGGACAACAACACTATTAGTTGAGCTTGATAAAATGCTTGAGCTGTTGGAGCTCGATAAAATTTTTAGTATACAAGATTGAAAAAGCTCGATAAGTAAAGAAACAAACTTAACATGGCTAAGCTCAGCTCGGCTTGTTTACACCCTTAGAATTAATGTGTGAATCATCGTATAAAATTTCACATCATGTTACTTGACACGATAATTTTTTTTTTTCAATCAACATAGGTAATCTCTCATATATCATTCCTACCACCCATGCCAAGGAGTTCCATGCCTTGCCGACTTGTCATGCCTGAGAATCTTGATTAACTCCATTAATGATATCTCAACTAATGTTTGTTAGTTGAGATGATGCATGGAATCCTACCAAAATGACTTCCACTAGTGACATCTCTACTATTTTTTTTAGTTGAAATGTTTGTTATATTGTAACTTATTTTTTCAAAATTTGTTACAATTTTATCTCTAAACTAAACATGTTAATTATAATGAGATTAAGGAATAAAACTATGCTAATTTGTCTCGACAAATTTCAATGCTTGTTAAAGCATGTCAAGTATTGACACTGGGATGACAATTAGAGCTAGTGGGTTATGAATAAGGTCATGTCTTATTCAACCATGACCCATTTAATTCTAACATGTTTAATATATGGGTGAAAATCTATAACTCACATATCATCCATTTATAGAGGGGTTGAATTGCTAATGACCAATTTGATTAAACGACTTATATGGTGTCATGTAATACACAACCTACATAATTAAACGAGTCATAAATAAGTTGAATGACACAAACTGTTTAATAAGATTAAATTAACATTAAATATAAATGACATTTTAATTAATTTTTTATTCTACAAAAACTTAAAATATATAATTATGTAAAAACTTAATATACATTACCTATGATTATATGTTATAATATATATGTTGTTATTATATTGTATCTTTATAACTTATTTATTAGATTGTACATTTATAACTTATATAGTTTACTACGAAATTACTAACTTAATATCTATATATTTATAAATGGATCCTAAGCTATTTATTTAAGGGTCATAAATAGGTCAAGCCATTTAAGATCATAACTTGCTTACCTCTAACCTTCTAACTCCAACCCGCAAAATTGGAGAACAAGTCGTGCCAACTTTTGTCACTCTTAATTGACTCATTATGGTATAGCCTGCACACCCACCCTACAGCGACCCTCATAGCGATGGGTGCCCGGACCTGCATGTGAGGGTCGCCCACGCGGGTCGCCCACCAGTGTTGTGCAGGGTAATTCTCATATATATATATATATATTTGAATATTTAATTTCTATAATAATATTTTTAAAAGTGAAAAAACGGCTATAATAGGAAGAGACTAAAGGAGTTAAGTCACATGAGTTCATCTTAGCACACTTAGGAAAATGCTGAAATGCATTGAATGTTAACACAGGATGGTACAGCAACATTTTAATTTGTTGTTTATCTAGTTGCTATAATGTTATTTATAGAGGTAAATAAATTAAGTAGAAAATTAAAGAAGCAAAGTTGAATTCATCTCATCATGCTTCGATGTTTCCGGAGTCTCAGCATGTCATGATATTAAAATTGTACCATTATAGCTAGCGACCAAAGCCTATCCTGGAATATTACTCCATGTTCTTTCCTGCATCCATCCTGCTTGTTCTTTTGTATTTTTCCTTCTTTAACCTTTTCATTTCTCATTTCTTCAAGCATGTAGGAGATTTAACTCCTCACACTTCTCTTACAATATTGTGTTTTCTTGTTTTCCTTTCATTCTTTGTATGACTATTGCCCTATCTTCAGAGAATATGACAAGTGAGCAAAGAAGAGAAAACTACTTATGTGACATAACATATGTCACAAATAGTGAGCTCGGATTTGATTATCTAAGGGACAATCTTGCAATGGTCAGTTTTCTTTTCTTATATATTACTGATTGGTTTGAAATTGTTGTTTATTATTGATTTAATTATTGTAGTTATCATTTTTCATTTGGTTTATTTGTCTTTTCTAATGAATAATTTGACCTCTTAATCTCAGACAGTTGATGAGCTTGTCTTAAGGGACTTCAATTATTGTGTGATTGATGAAGTTGATTCTATTCTCATTGATGAAGCAAGGACTCCTCTGATCATCTCTGGCCTTGCTGAAAAGCCAAGTGATCGATACTATAAAGCTGCAAAAATTGCAGCTGCTTTTGCGAGAGATATTCATTATACTGTAAGGAAAGATCCAGATCAACTGTGAAATTTGATATATCCATTATTCTAATATTCCTTTTATCTTTTCAATATATGCATGTTGGATGATTTATAAACTAAAACTTCGTTAATAAGACTTATTCATTTTAGGTTGATGAAAAACAAAAAACTATTTTACTAACTGAACAAGGGTACGAGGATGCTGAAGAAATTTTGGACATAAAGGATCTTTATGATCCTCGTGAACAATGGGCTTCATATGTTCTTAATGCAATTAAAGCAAAGGAACTCTTCCTTAGAGATGTCAATTACATTGTTCGTGGGAAGGAAGTTCTTATTGTGGATGAGTTCACCGGTAGAGTAATGCAAGTGAGTATACTCGTGTGTTGCATGCTTTGCAGACTGTTGTATATCTTTTGTGCTAAAATTATACGTTAGAACTGAAACAAATAAACTGTGAAGAGTTTGATTTATGGATATTTTCTTAACCTGTGGGTGCGTGCTTGGTTTTCCTACATTGTTCTTTTTCTTTTTCCTTTTCTGACTGTAAGAATCTTGTGTGCAAGACCTAGACTTGGATAATGACATAACAGCGAAAAATTGGATTCAAAAGCAAGAAAGTAATGATTTAGATTTAGAGTATTGGCATCAAATTGAGGCCCCATTTGGTGACTTAAAGAAGTTTTCAAAAAGAATATCTATTCTTTTGTTTAGTAGGCTTAAATTACCTTGGTCAATATAGAAGAACTTGTATACTTGACATTGTACTCTCATGTGGGTACGTGGGCAGATGGACTGGAATAGATTGTCATCATGGTGTAAATTTGCCTAAACTAAACCCAGTATTTAATTGATATTCTTAAGTCTTAACATCTGTCCTCACATGTGAGTGCATGGATTGGATGCTGCTGGGTCTAACATGCACTTGCTTATGTATGGATATCTTTTGTGTAGGCATAATGGATTCACCTTGGACTATCATGTGGATTGTCTTAGTTTAGCTAGATATATACTTTTTTGGTTACTGATAGTAGCAGAATTCAAATATGGGATCTTACCCTACCTCTCATAAAGATTATTAAGCCATAAGTATTTCTATTTAAAGAGACATCTGAACTATTTTCTATTTAGTCCCCCATATGTGCTACTATGAGCCTATATACTTCATATTTGATATTTATTTTTGCATCTTTTTGGCAGGGTAGACGTTGGAGTGATGGTCTTCATCAAGCAGTTGAGGCAAAAGAAGGTTTACCAATCCAGAATGAAACTGTTACACTTGCATCAATTAGCTATCAGAACTTCTTTCTTCAGGTAATCTTTTGCAACTACATGTTCCTCAAGTAGCTAACTAGCTGGACTTTTACTTTTCAAATATGGTAAAATTAGTTTGTGTAATTGTCAGTTCCCCAAACTTTGTGGCATGACTGGAACTGCTGCTACAGAAAGTGCAGAGTTTGAGAGCATATATAAGCTGAAGGTTTCAATTGTTCCAACAAATAAGACTATGATAAGAAAGGTACTAAGTCACTAATGCTTCTCATTATTTGCAGGTGATTGCATGATATTATTAATTTGTTATTCAAATTTTCTAGCACGCTACATTTATGCCTTAATCCTTGCATTTGAGGTGTTGCTTTATAAATTTTGTGATGGCTTTCACTTAATATGTAGAATATCTCCTTTTCTGTATTTTTTTATGCAACATGATAAAAACATAGGTGTGTTGGTTTTTGTATATGGAGTGAACTTGTCCTAACTAACCTCTTCTTAACTCGAGGGTTGACCTTACTAAACAGTATTATCACATTTGAGATTAATGGGGCATTTGATAGTATCTTTTCATATCAACAATGTAGCATTTTGGGAAGCAAGAAAACCTTTATGGTGAGGATTAAGGTGTTGAGCTATGCTGGTCTACATGGGTGGAATTTACCATTTCGCTTGCTAACAGACACGACAATGCTTTGACACTAACACATAGGTTTGCAGCAGAAATAGAGAGGGAGAGTGAACTCACTTAATCCTAATCACCATGTCTATTTGATGACCTAACCTTAAACCGACTTCCATTAAATCCTAAAAATTTGAAGTAATGGGTTAATTTAGTTTGATTAGTTATCTAAAAAAATTTAAAAAATAATTTAAAGTAGAAAAATTTTAAATAGGATAAAATTTGATATCTAATATTGTGAATGGTTTTTTTCACTTTTGTGACATCGGGAACAACCGAGAGAAATCATTTGCGCAAATGATAAAAAAATTAGGTTTGGCGAGATTGTGTTGAGCTTCTCCACTTCCTTTTTTGTTTGTTCTCTAAGCTTTAGTTTGTATGTTAAGGAACAACTGAAGTTTGAAACAACACTTTGTTTAAATGAATTTATTTAATTAAGTTAGAAAATAATTTAATTATTTTTCACTTTTTAATTTATTTTATTAGAATATCATTGAAAATACTTGACACTACTTTTGATACTAGTAAGGTGACAGTATGTACTTCACTAAACTTATCTAGTTATTTTGTGTAAATTTTAATGCAAGTTAATGTTGTATTAAATATTTTTTAGAAAGAGAAATATATTTATTTGTTTTTATCTAACAATCTTAAGTTGTCCATTGCTTGAAAATTTGCATAAAGCAAATATAAAATCATTTTTAAAAAATACAACAAGAACTAAGCAGTCATTTAGATCTCCTATTAAAAAATAAAAATACATGTAAACACTCATTCGAACTAGCATTTATATATATAGATAGATAATATAGACATTATATCAATAAGTCTAATCTATCATCCTTCACTATACAATAGGAAATCTAATTTTATTTATATTGTTCAACCAAATTTAGATGACATTCTCAAAATCTAAATGTTATATTAATCGATGAATAATTTGAAGTTGAAACTTGAAACATCTAAATAAATGTAATATAAGTAGCGTCGGTAATCATTACAACATTATCAAAATAGTGTATTTTTGAAGATGTTGAAGCTGAAGACCGATCTTCATGATTATTGTCGATGTAAGTTTTTGGATTTGATGCAATTGCAAATTGCAATAAAACTTTTAAGTGATTAAGACTTCATTATGTGCAATAATAAAAAAAATATAAAATTTGAATTTCTATTTTATTGATGGCTGCTGCAAATGATTCAAAGGGTACCAAATATTTCATGAGCAAATATTGAAACATTAAATCACCTATAATAATCAAAATTATTTTTTTTAAAAAAAAAAAATCAATATACACATATTAAAAAAAGTGTTGAAATCATATTGACACGACACTATATAGTATCGAAATCATATGACTCCGATTAGAGACGGAAGCTCCGGCATAGGCAAATTTTTAAACCTTGCTTCAGGGTATATGACAAATTTTAAGTTCAAATCCTTTACAACACAGATAGTTGATTGAGAAGATTAGGTCACATAAAATGTTAAGCGAGTATATACACATATAACTTTAGGTGTAAAATTTCTTTTAACGGTGGTATATGTAGTTTGTGACTTAATTTGGGAGGTTTAGTTAATTTTTATAAGAATTTGTTAGAGAAACTATGCATAAACTTACCATCCAAAATCAGAGACTTTGATATGTCTTAAAGGAAAAACATAATGGTGTAGCCTGTCTTGGCATATTTTAAGATATACCAAATCATATATGGATTTGGTTAATATTAAGTGTATCTAGAGAAGATTAGTTCTAGACTGAATAAGACAAGCCTTCCCGTGCATCTCAACCAAACTGGTTTTAGATTATGATCCATGGAACTTTTGCATTCCTGTAGATATATACTGATGTTATTGAAACATGAAATTTATCATTTTATCTATTCAGGATGAATCAGATGTTGTCTTTAGGGCTACTACAGGAAAATGGCGTGCTGTTGTGATTGAGATATCCCGGATGCACAAGACTGGTTGCCCTGTGCTTGTTGGTACAACTAGCGTGGAGCAAAGTGATGCATTATCAGGGCAGTTGCGTGAAACAGGCATTCCTCATGAGGTGAGCTATTAAATGACTCATTATTATCTGATGTTTATTTCCATTTAACATTTTGAAACTTTTTGGTTGAAGCTTATCTTTCAAAGCTAAAAACATTGCTTTATGCAATAATATACAGTTTTCATGCAACAACTGAATCATCGACCTTTATATGTCTATTTGTAGAAGTCTATGATACTTTTCCAATGCACAAGGATACAATGTTCATATCACACAGAATTGTCATTTAATTATAATCTAACTATAAAAGAAGAAATGTATATTTACTAAAAATATATCAGTCAGATGACCTTGGTGTTTGCTGTCTGGATCTTGTTTATCATTACCAAATGCTTCATTTTATTTTGCTAATAGTATTGAAATGGAGTTAAAACTGAGATTGAGAAACATAAATATGTTTAGTAATCATCATGTTCGATTAAATACAAACTAACAGTTCGGCACAAGGTTACATGCTAAGTTGGATGACATCAGACTATTCTGGAGGTCAAATGATGTTATGGAATTGTGCTTATAATTTTGTAGTCATTTTGAGTAACATGAATTTGGAACTCAAATAATTCCTCTACAAATTACATTCTGATTGACACAGAACCAGGACTTGCATGTGTTTGCCACAAAATATATTTATTCAAGTGGGCAGGGACTAGAAAAGAAGCTTGTCAAGCACTTCTATACATAGTGTTCAAGTCTTCAAGAGCCTTCCTTCCCATATTTTTTTTTTCTTTAATTAAAGGTAACCCCTAAACCCTAAACTCAAATTCCTATCTTTTGTTTGAACAATTTACTCCCAAAAGGCCTTTGTTTGCAAAATTACTTCTACAATTTTTCAAGAAAATCTGCAAATTGCACCTTATACATGCTCATCTAGCCCAATGAGAACTGGTCATGATTGTATGTTTGTAACATTGAGTACTAAACGATGTTAGGTTTGGGGCACCCTCTTGACATTTATCTCTAATTTCAAGGTCCAATTGTGGAAAGAATAAAGAAAATAGCAATCTTCAACAGGCGCTATGAATTTTTAGAACACAAACATTTCCAGTTTATTTACCCACGATGCATGAGTTTGCTTGACATCTCGCTCAGCATTTGAATTGTCGTCTTAACTAGTCTTTATTGAAAGGTCCTGAATGCAAAGCCAGAGAATGTTGAGAGGGAAGCAGAAATAGTAGCACAGAGTGGGCGCCTTGGTGCTGTGACAATTGCCACTAATATGGCAGGTCGTGGAACAGACATCATACTAGGAGGTAATGCGGAATTTATGGCTAGATTGAAGCTACGTGAGATGTTAATGCCAAGGTAAAATTAAAAATTCTCTCTTTCTCTGAAAAATACTTGCTGTAGATGGTTAACTGCATGGTATAAAGCATATTCTTTCCTGGAGTCTGTTTCACCTAGGCTAACTTTTCATGTAGTTGTCATACATCAACTAATGCTTTCCTTTTGTTTTTTTTTTTCTTCTTTGTGCTCTCTTTTCTTTTCTTGCTGTTATAGTAGTTTCTCTTGTCAGCATATTCTGGGTTTCTATGTTTTCATGTCCACAGTTCTTCTAAACATTGTCGACCAAAATCCAAAATAAAATATTCTCATTCAGGCTATCAAGAACCACCTGCACTAGAATTACATTTCTATTGGTTCTGATTGATTTGTACTTGACAGTGTTGTCAAGCCAATCGAAGGAGTCTTTGTCTCTGTGAAGAAACTTCCACCAAAAAAGTCTTGGAAGGTAATACCTGCTTTGATCTGCTAGTGATAGATTTGATAAAATCTTACATCTTATCTTGGTTATGCACATAGGTGAAGGAGAATTTGTTCCCTTGCGACCTAACTAAAGAGACAATATCACTGGTCAATGATGCAGTAGCATTAGCTGTTAAATCATGGGGTTTGAGAACATTGACTGAGCTTGAAGCAGAAGAGAGGCTCTCTTATTCATGTGAAAAGGTATATTGCATATGAACTCTGACAGATGACTGACTATCAACATTGAAATGATTGACTGCTGGTTTAATTTTCAGTTTGACTCAACTCAAATTTACTTGAGAAGTATTAATCTATCAATCTTTGTCACGCCCCAGATGAGTCTTCTTCATGGTCATTGGTATAACATGGCTCCCTTGATGATTATTAGACAATCTCTTGATTACTTGCTAACCCAGAAACAACCAAACCACAAGTATACAAATCACAAGAAATTCATTTAATATTTTACATCCTCATATACTAAACCATGTTATGAAAAGCTACTACGCAAAACTTAACTGCATAGAAATATTCAAGGTTTAGAATTTCTAGTCATGCTAAAGTTTTATGACTAGAACAATATAGTTTCGTACTATAATGTCCTGTGTTGATAAGGTTTCAATGATTTTTTAAATATAAAATATATTAATTTTTTTTTCTACTTTCCTAAGAATCCGTCTCCTACATCTTTGTAGAGGTACGTAGTCTTTGTTTATTGGAGGGAAACAAATTAACAGGGAAGAAAAAGAAGAGGGGAAGGAATTAACAGTAACTGTAAATAAATATTTTTTAAAAAAAAATGAATGTTGTCGGTCTGCCTTGCGGTGGCCTCGCGACCTCACAACGTTGTGAGGTCGTGGCAGCCTCGCAACTATGTCGGTGCCGGTGTCAATGTTGATCCTCAGGCAAAAGTAAATTGAAGACAACACTTGATGTTGGTAAGTGAATCTAATGCAGCCAATTGGGAGGAGTTTGACAGCAGATCAGAGGGGTGTGGGGGGACATTGTTGATAGGTCATAGAGGTTAGAAGAACTGCAATCATTGTAGACAACTGAAGGCGGGTGGTGCAAGCATGATCATTTGCTTCAAAACTAAATAGACTGAAAAATCATAAATACATTGCAGATAACACTTCGTTCATAGACTTCACTCTTAAGCAACTAGGAAATAAATCAAAACTAAATTATAAACACACAAATCTAACTAGACTCCTATCAAAACTATTGTACCTTCTATTAACAACATGCCAACACTAAATTAAAATAATTACCAATTTTATCACTTCCTCAAAATGATTACCGATCAAATGAAAATTGATTTTAAAGTTTGGATGGGTTAGCATTACTGGGAGTGTGCACAATCTTTATAATCCTATAGTTCTTAAGGAATATGCTGGTGCATATAATTTGAATTGTAATGCAGTAGTAATGTAGTAGTATAAAAGCTAATATCTTGTATATTTCATTATGATTCAATTGATTCTTTGCCCTTTAGTTATTATTTTAAAAGATTGATCCCACTTGTCTTTTATCTCACATATATCTCTTATTGCAGCTTCTTATCATAGAAACAAGTCTAATCACTTATAGAGATGTAACTTGCTCATGATAATTACAGGGACCCACAAGAGATGAAGTCATTGCAAAATTGAGAGAAGCATTTATAAAGATTGTTCAAGAATACAAGGTTTATACTGATGAGGAAAGAAAGAAGGTATGTTAGGCCTAACTTATGCCAATGGTGAAATTTCAATTCTACATAGATTTGCTGGACTGATATACATACATCAATTCTTTAGGTTGTAGCTGCTGGTGGTCTTCATGTGGTAGGAACAGAGCGTCATGAATCCCGTAGAATTGACAATCAGGTATAGGTAATCATGATACCTGTGAAACAGTTAGGTTCTTTATTACTCGACCTCGATACACATCTTCAGTTGTTTGTGTACAGAGACATGCTTGTTTAGTTATTGAGTGCAACATGGCAATGCGTATGTACATGCATTGAGACTTTAACAAGGCTGCTTCATTGACAAGTCTTTTTTACCCTTCACTTGGGTGTACATTATCCAAAATTTGTATTGACATTCTTTGTAACTGACTGTAAATGATCGATTTGTATTACACGCATGTGACTTCAATCAATCAACTTGGTAGAAGCTTATTGTCATGTATGGCATTAGCCCATTCTCAATCCTGATATAGTTTGTCTAGCTTTTGTGAATTTATCCAGTTACCGTATGGTCATGTATCATAACATTCCTTTTGCAATGCTGGTGCAGTTTGTTGTCTAGTTTTTGCATGCTTATACCAAACTCATCACCTTAGTTATGATCCTCAAATCTAAACTTGATTTTATGAGCATGTTTTAGTATATGAATTTATAGTTTACTTGCACTGAGGACATGGCCATGCCCAGTAGTCATTATTGATATTACAAGATGCAATTCCTTTCTTTTATTAGTTTGACTGATTTTTTGTGCTTTTTCTCATATTAATTCAGTATCATCTGCATAATAACATAAAAGATTTTCATTCATCATCGAGTTGAAGTAATTTATATTTATTGGAAATGGGTCTTTAATTTTATATAATTTCCTTTTCATTGTATCCCACAGCTTCGAGGGCGAAGTGGAAGACAAGGTGATCCGGGAAGTTCTCGATTTTTCCTGAGCCTTGAAGATAATCTGTTTCGGGTATTTGGTGGAGACAGGATACAGGTGCTACCTTGTTCCTTGTTTATTATCTTCCTAATCTCCAAATGTTCAGTTAGCGAAGTAGATTGCTGCCGTATTCATGGGACGAGGACAAGGGTCCGCAAGTAGCAGTCATGACAAGACAGAGCCAAAGATCATGATGACAATAAAATCAATAAAGGCAACATGAAGGAGAGAAGTGATAAAAGGGACAAAATATCAACAATTTTAGATGAAGGATGTCCGACCTCTCCCATACGATGTAGTCACAAAAGGGGTGTAGATTTCTGTGACATTCCTTGTGAGACATAGACGTAGAGAAGGTAGAATCTTTGTCCCTGGGCAAGCGACATAACCAAATGTCATCTCTCCCTATCGTGCAATAAAACCATGAGAACCAACTACATCACTATGGATATTTGGAAGTTAATGAAGGGGAATGAGTCATAATATTGCATCATGGATGTAATATTATACAACAACAATCAAGTCTTATTCTGCTAGGTGGGAAAACAATAAAAAAAAGTACAAGAATTTCATACAATTACACTCTTAGGTATGAGTGTTTGGGTTGCCTTTAATGAAAATATGTTTCTCTTTCACCAACATAGGAAGGCAAGGTTGAGATGACTAGTCCCAATCATCAGAAGACTCAATTCTTCATTCCCCTCTTGGCATAGTGCCTATAATCTTCATCTCAAAGCTCATCACTTATAACAATCACCCATGCATGAAGCCTTTATCTAGCAAATCAAAGTATACATTAGAAAATGTGAAGTTAAGAGATTGAGATTGCCAAAGGAGAATGATCACAAGTCGAACTACCACTTTGAGTTGTTAACTTGATACTTGATGGTATCTTGCATCTCTTTATTGGAGTCAAAGGTGAAGCCATCACCTTGGTGGCCCCTCTAAAGCGGTCTGACACTCTAGAAGCGAGTAAATTACGCAGGGCATTTGCTCTAGCGCAACGACTCTTTGCATGAGGGAAGTCAACCACCCAGCAAGACATTTTGTACGACCCACTAAGAATTAACCAGAAGACGTATTGGAGCAATTGCCCATACAAATAATCTTGCATATCTTTATAAACCATCCGATGAAGGAAACCACATCCAATCGAGAAAGTCAAATGTCAATCCCTACCTTGGCCCTCAACCTGTAACACATAATGACTTGCTTACACCACCATCCCTCCCTACCAAAATTCATCTCCCCATGTACAATGAGCTTGAGAATCTTTTAGAACTTAGGCAGCTGAAGAAGAAAAGCTGGTGGTTTGCATCCCTCCATGTGGATAATCAAATCTAAGCATGGTTTGTAGAATGAGAGACCAATGAACAAGTTTGTATATGGATGAGCTTAAGGAAGCTTGCAATGTATGGTTCGAGTTGGTTGGCCAATGTGGAATGCTAAGTGACCTCTCAAAACTTTTGACAAAGAGGAAACCTAGCAAAATATTAAGAGAAATTTAAGTTTCTAATTGCTATATTAAGTAAATGTTACCATATAAAACGTGTAAAAATTTTAATTGTAGAATTCCTTGAAGATTGAGCTAAAGGCACACTTCTGACGAGGGAATTAGCTCATCCATGAGTGTCTTCTGCGTCTAGACTGTTCCTACAAGTTATGTACTCTATAAACTTTAGCGGCACCTCCAAATGCAAGACTCTATTTGCATTGCCTTAGTAACAACCACTTGTCAAACATCCTACTTGGGGCCACATAGTAGAAATAGGGCATCAAGTTCACAGACAACTCCCATTTTGTTAATGCCTATTCTTGCCCCACTGTATCGATATATACGTTAAAGATGACCAATATGGGATACTAATAGAACTGAGGTATCATCACTAGCATCTCAAGGGCCAGTAACCTCACATCATGTGATTACAAGAGTCTACAATAGTCCACTGATCATAATGTTGATTGACTCAAGCAACACACACAATCTAGCGGATGTTATCAAAAAGACGTCATAAATAAACTTTTCACTTTCTAGTGAAAGGCTTGATTGACATGCTGCATAGTGCGTCCTTGCCAAGGCATAGGGGAAATACATTTCCTTGGGCCTTGAGGGGCCGGAAAGGAATTGTGTTAGCTTCTGTTCAAGTCTGTAAGTTTTCCTACTCTGACCCAGATTTTCTTATCTACCTGACACATTTTCTTGTAGGGCCTAAATCTGTGTTATAAAAGTTCGAGAACTGTCATATCTACTTTGATGCTGTTGAAGAGCTAATAAGATTTCTCATCATGTGGCATAGACTTTGATAAACTTGCTGAACCATGGAAATTTTCTCTTATTTGATCTTGTTTGTTTGTCTGTCTGTGTTTCTTGCTACTGACATCACGTAAGAGGGTGTCCGATCCTAACATAATTCACACACACTATAGCTAAGATAAAGAATATGAAGACACATCTCTGGAGGAATTGAAGACCATCCGTAGATATGATTAGCGAACTTGTGTTTTACCCTTCCCTTTGGTCCACAATATGAAATTCCACATCAAGCCAATAATGAAATTGTCTGGATCTGTCTATGAATTGCATCCCTTGTCATTCCTATTCCACTTACCCTGCTAATCATGATAAATGCATGGCTTCCATGTTTAAATATGCTAGGAAGGTGATATATTCACCGCAATAATGGGATGCTAACGCAATTTTATGGTTGGTTGTCTGTTTGCTAGTTGAGACTATCTGGGACTACAATAGTATCCTCAAACTTATTGGATATATGTATTGTCATTTATCTTCATATATTTGTGTAGATAGTAATGATATGGAAGCTTTCTTAAGAATCATTTACATGGAAAGTGTAGGGCTTAATGCGAGCCTTTAGGGTTGAAGACCTACCAATCGAATCCAAAATGCTGACAAAGGCACTTGATGAGGCCCAACGGAAAGTTGAAAATTACTTCTTTGATATCAGGAAACAATTATTCGAGTATGATGAGGTTCTGAACAGCCAGAGAGATCGTGTTTATGCCGAAAGAAGGAGGGCACTTGTATCTGATACCCTACAGTCACTCATTGTTGAATATGCTGAATTGACAATGGATGACATCTTAGAGGTAAATTTTATATCAAAGCACTCCATTTTATTTGTTTTTTCTTTTTAGTTTGGCTTGATATATGCCGAATTATGATGTCATTTTGACAAGATGTATTGTCTTATGTATGTATTGTGATTATTGTGTTTGTTCTTTTCATAGACATTTTTAATGTTTAGGCAAATATTCCTCCTGAAACCCCAAAAGAAAGTTGGGATCTTGAACAACTGATTGCAAAAGTTCAACAGTAAGATATTCCAAAAATTGTAGCTATAGATTTGTCAAGTGATGCCTTCATTGTATTTTTGCAACCTTTTTCTTTGTGGTGCCTGATTCTTACATTGTTTTATTGGCAGATACTGTTATCTTTTAAATGATATGACACCGGAGGTGGTGGTAAATAAATGCTCAAACTATGAGGAGTTGCGGGAGTATCTCCGATCTCGAGGACGTGAAGCATACTTCCAAAAGATGGTTTGTGACTTAGATCCGTTCTTAAATTGCATACATGATATTTTTGTACTTAAGCTACTTGTATTATTTCTTTGGGAAAATGAAGAAAAACTCAATTTTCTATTTTACCCAACTGGCTAAACCACCGTATGCTTCACGGATTAAATATTTCTACGAAAGCCTCATAGTGCTTACAAACATTTTAGGATGTAGTCGAGAAACAAGCGCCAGGGTTGATGAAAGAAGCAGAGAGGTTCTTGATCTTAACCAACATTGACAGACTATGGAAAGAGCATCTCCAAGCTATCAAATTTGTCCAACAGGCTGTTGGCTTAAGGGGATATGCCCAACGAGATCCACTCATTGAGTATAAACTTGAAGGATATAATCTCTTCCTAGAAATGATGGCACAAATCCGCAGAAATGTCATTTATTCTATCTACCAGGTTCTTAAACATTTTATTATGTTTGAGTCGACCGACTTAATAAGAAGCAAAACCTTGAATTATATTATTCCTTGGTCTTTGTTGATTTGTGTCCTATGCTTTTCACTTGCAGTTTCGGCCAATCTTGAAGAAGAGTGAGCAACTGGATGATAGTTCAAAGAGGAAAGACTCAAAAAGGAAAGGGGTTGATGACACCAACCCCATCGGAGCTGCACAGGCTACTTCATAAATTGTCAATTCAAAAGATATCGGAGATATCTAAATCTAAATCAAGATCTAGCCAATTTGGGAAGAGTTTTTTCTTTTTCTTTTCCTTTGTGTTGTATTATAAATTGTCTACGGTTAGCGTACTTAATGAACAATAAAAAATCAGTAAAATGCAAATGCCTCCCTCGTCTATGTAAAGCCTGGCATTGAAGATTCTATCTACCCCTCTGAAAGCAGTCCTGAATTCATGGTTAATTTTAAGTTTCTATAGCAATTTAGGATTCTTAAAAGATTTTATTAGAAATTTAGAATTCATGGTTGCTTACATTGGATTTAGAAATAAAATGGCTGTTTTATATAATTAGTCATGTCTTTTACTTCGCCTCAGTTGTTGGATCAAAATCACAATAAGTCATGGACTAGAAATTGGGACGGCGGAACCACCTCACACCGCTATGCTTTTGCTATGTCCCTAGGGTAGCTAGTCGGTATTTGGGTGGTAGATTATCATATGAAAGTAGGGGTTGAATTTCTTGGAGAATAATCCCTTAGGGAATAAAATGAGATACTGCTCGGTCATCATTGCCACATCATTATACTTTTTCTGCTACATTTATTTGTGTTAACCTTGCTAAGTAATTAATAACAATCACACCAAAAGCCAGCCATCACGGTCTCAATAGAGCTCACTCCTACTCCATGAACTATGATACGCCCAATGTAAATAATCATTTTAGATGAGGCAATGATCTAAATCTATAGAAAGAATAATTATACGTTACTAGATCTTATAGCAACGATGAATTTCAGAGCACTCGGTGTAGCTCTCAACTAGAATCACCACTAGTGGAGCCACCTTTTGGCCTTACACTATGTTCATATTCTGAATGCATTCAGTCGATTGAAATACAATTTTAGTTGATTGATTGATTGTACATAATTCAAACATTAGAATTTAAGTTGATTGATTGATTGTACATAATTCAAACATTAGAATTTTAATGGCAAAGTGTTGGATCGATTGACCAAACAACTATTAGTCGACTAACCAAGGTTATTCAATAGGCTAAATTTGAATAGAATCATTCTAACATGTTAGTAGACTAAATTTCCTTGATATATATATATTTTTTTTTTGACTAACCTAGCTTTTATTGGCCAAACATAAATGCAAGAGTGCCTTGGTATCAAGGGATCACGGTTAGCGACTCATAGCAAGTGGGGTTTGAGAGGCATGATTGTTAAATGAGAACATGTGGTCTTATGTTGGGTTCTAGAGGAAGGGTTAGGATTCAATCCCATTAATTCGAATTGGTGCAACATGAATCAACGTTGGTTCAATCATAAATCACCAAGTTCGTATCCACCTCAAGTGGCATTCAAACCCAAGTCAAACTCAACTTGATTCACATCCAAGACTCTTTCTCAAACAACCTAACAAGCTCAAATAAAACCCTGATCGTGCCTAATTATCTCAAAATCAGCCCCTAACATACTGACTCAGCATCAAATGAGTTTCTCCAACCTTACTATTATGGATTTATATCCTAACTAATCACAAGGACAAATAATTACTCAAAGCTAACCCCTAATAAAATTTATATATACAACAGCACCACCATTAAGAAGTTGGTTCTCCAAATTTAAAGCCCAAGAATAAATGCACCCACCAACAGTGTAGACTCCAACTACAAGCCACTACTTAAAAGGATTAAATAGACAACAGCAGAAGGATTGATTATGATTCCATTACAACTCAAAAGTCTCATCAACTCTCCTGAAAGAATCAAAATAATTTGTTCCCAAGGAAATATCTTATTATTGATTCATATAAAAGATTTATTAATTAATATACAACTATTATATTAAAATTAGCATCTTTACAAATGTAGAAATAGGTACCATTATTTTACACTTTGTTAACCCACCTATAGCATAAGGTAATTACACTCACTAAGTACGTCTCTCATAATCTATCCCTAAATTATATAAAAGAAAGTAAATCATGAGACAAACTTATAGCTATGATCAAATTGACTAGGAACATGCGTACATTATAATGATATGTCGATAAAATATAATATTAGTATTGGCTTCAAATTTAACCCAATTTATAATTAGATTTGTAAAATATATAAATATTTTTTAAAAGCAAAAAGATAATTAGAAAAAAACCTTCACAATCTCAAAATTGATTTTAATTTAAGATAAAATTATTGTAGTAAAAGATAATTACGCTCATCTCAGATGCTCCTCATAGCCCGTCCTAAATTATGTGAAGGAAAGTAAATTATAGGGTCAGATTATACCGTAAAATTGACTAAGGGGTGGAAACAATCAGCTTCACAATCTCAAAATTGATTTTAATTTACAATAACATAAGATTATTATAGTAAAAAATGATTATGTCGATTTCAAACACTCCTCACAGCCGGTCTCTAGATTATATAAAGGGAAGGAAATTACGGAGTCAACTTATAACCGACCATCAAATTCGCTAAGGGGTGGGAGATGTTTTTTTCAAAGGGATAAGATAAAAAAAAATTGAATAACTAAGTCAGGTAACGTTAAATTTAGGGTGATGGGTCTGATCCCATCCTACATAAATTTTCTACCGATCAATAAAATAAATCAGGAAGCATTCATGATAAATGATCCAAAAACCTAACAACCTATTTGTAAAAAAAAAAAAAAAAAAAAAAAAAAA
>JBAMIE010000063.1:5538684-5549751 GCA_037177295.1 Kaempferia parviflora
GTTTCTCCACCTTCGGCGTTGTTCCGAGAAGGAGGGTTTCTATAGTGAAAGCTGTGGAATGGTGTGGATCCTTGGATTAGTCACCTTAAGTTAGCTTGAGGTGGATATCAAGTAAATCAAGGTGTTAGGGTTTGCTGTTCTGTTTTCATTTCCGCTGCAAAATCAAATTGAAGGAGCTATTCACCCCCCTCCTCTAGCTCAATCGATCCTTACAGGGTCACCCTTATCATGTCTCAGGCACCTCAATGCTGACACATGCCGGCTAATCACAGGCTGTCACCTAGCTGTGCCGAATTAATGGAGGCGCCTAGATCACTTTTTCCATATTTAGTGATTCTGCAAAATAGAGTTAGCACAAATAACTATAATATTAAGTTAGTACATTTTGACAGTCTCTAACTGTCCGGGTCGACTTTTAAGTTTCCTTGAAACCCTAGGTCGACCCAATGCCTATTGAACGCGTCCTCACCTCTTCTCTTTGGAGATCCTTTTGTCAAACCGGTCCTCTAAACCATTTGGACTTTTGCTTAGCATCTGAGACTTCAGGACTTTCCGCTGGACGCCTGACCCCGACCCGTCCAGTCTTCCACCTGGTGTCCGTGACCTTGGGATTTTCACCTAGTGTCCCCTAGGATTTGTGTCCAACGTCCTCGACTTGCCAAGACTTCATTCAGTCCCTCAGACCAAAACTTCGTTACCTAATCGCAACTAGGACTTTTCACCTGCCTAGAATACAATAGGACTTTTATCATACCTAAGCTCACTTAGAACTTTCCTGCATACTCATTTAGAGTTGTTCGAACAACAAACCTTAACTTTGAACTCTTTTTCATTATCAAAATCTAAGTTTGATCATCTAATGCTCTCTGCACTAACAATCTCCTCCTTTTTGATTATAGTAACTTGGTTCAAAGTTATGTAAAAACACAATGACGTATCATATTTCACCAAGTTAAAAGATAAACAACAATAAGTTTTAAAGTAAGGGCAAAGTAAGAGAAAGATTTTCAAATAAAAAGTATGGACCCCTTTTGAAACTCCCTTTGAAATTAATGTTTTTAAAAACTTTTACTTTTAAAAAACTTTACTTATAGATACTTAACTTTTAACCTTATTTCTCTCCCCTCTACCATATATCAAAAATAAATAGAGATAGTTTAAGTTAGAAAAATGTTCCCCCTAATTGATCATTCATATTAATATTTTAAAATAGAATTTTTAAGTTGAATTTTAAAAAAAAAATTGAGTTATAAAAAAATCATGTATAAATTTTTCAACAGATAGTGTTTGAAGTAGAAATATGTTCCCCCAATTTTTGAAAAATAAAAAATAAAAAAATTTTGAAAGAAGTTTTTGAACTTCGTCCCCCTTAATTTTTGAACATAACTTACGGATCATCCCCCAAGTTTTGAAAAATTTTAAAAGAAATTTTGAACAACAATTACTTTAATTTAGAAAAAAAATATTTTCAAAATATCTTTTAAAAGAAAGATGATGATTTTAAGATAATTTTAAAAATAGACTTTTGAATAGAGATTTTAAAGTAAAATAATTTTATTTACTTTTCTTAGCATCTCGCTCATACTAGATTTTCATGTATAGTAATTTTATGTGTTGTGAGAGATGCATAATTTTAATATAATGAAGAACTAATTTGATTGTGAGTTTAATGATAGGATTGAAAAAAAATAAGTTTGAATTCAATTGGATTAAGTTTAAGTTATTTTTGGATCAAATTAACTTTGAGACTCTGAAAAATATTTAAGTTTTGATTTTACAAAAAAAAATAAGTTTGAATTTTTGAAAATTATTTAAGTTTAATTTTTTTGAAAAAAAAATTGAAAATTATTCAGTTTTAAAAATAAGTGTTGAAATTAAAATTTTAAGATTACTTAAAGTTTAAATTAAGTAAGGTTTACTTTAATTAAAGTTGAAAATTAAATAAGATTTAAGTTAATTAAAGTTGAAAAGTAATTAAGGTTTAAGTTAATTAAAGTTGAAAATTAATTATGGTTTAAGATAATTAAATTTGAAAATTAATTAAGGTTTAAGTTGATTAAAATTTTGAATTTTATCAATTGCATTAATTGGCTTAGATTGATTAAATCGATTATGTCCTACATAATCAAGGGACTCACAAATATTATTTCCATCATATGGAATGGATAGATCCGATGTAAATCACTCATATCCCTACGCATAATTTATTACATACCAGTGATCTACTTTATAGTTCACCTTGTTACATGTAATGTTTGTCGATACCAAAGTACACAACTCATTATATAGGGAACCATAGTAACTTCAAGTCTAACGATTATTCATATTAATAGTGACTACGCAAATGTGTATGACACTAATATAACGATAACATTCTCATGGCGGGTCAATTTAGTACATATTCTTTAATATATACTCATGTGTCAACTTGATATTTTATATCGATGACTTGTGAGATTAAGTCATCAATTGAACTACATACTAGTCTCAATGCATTAATATTGCCCTTGTATATTAATATTTGATTAGGAATAATTTAAGAATAGTGTTCTATATATATCTACAGTCTCACACTATCAATTCAACCAATTGATATGTTGTAGACTAGAACCTACTATCGTAGGACATTATTATACTTATTCACTTGACACTGGTCTGAAGTAAATTTAATAATCATAAACTTTACATTTTATTAATGAAATATGATACAAAGTACTTTTATCAATCATCTCATAATTGACTCGTAGAGCTAATATTAACACTAAATTGGCCTTTGGCGACACTCTTCACGCGACCCACTAAAACTCGGGCTCTAAGTTTGTTCTCGAGCACTGGGCATTAGTCCCGATCACGCAGCTTCACCTACTCTTCACTTGACAACTTAGCTGACTCGGCATTTGCTTTCTCAGCTCAACGGATTCCCACTCGGACCTAGGATCAAAGCTCCCGAGAACTTGGACTCACATCCAAGACTTAATTAGTAACCCTTTCGGCAACTCGGCACCAGCTTGACTTTCATGACTCGACTCTTGTGGGCAGGCCCGGCCCAAGGCATAGGCCATTAAGGCATATGCCTAGGGCCCAAATAACATTAGAGCCTATTATTATTAAAAAAAAATATATACTTGATGGATAAAATTTACCATGTAAAATTTTATGGCTGTAATGTCTCCGCCATCGAAAGCCGCGCAAAGCACTCATGCATGATCTTTTTTGTTATTGTATGACATTTAAATTTCCGTATCAATACTTATTGTTACGTTTTCAATTCCAACAAAAATTTTAATTAATTATCTATTGATTATAATTATTTTATTCATCTGCAATTTAATATCTAACACTTATCCCTATATTTATTCTCCTATTATATAAGAAATCTCTAACACTTGTCATGTTTCTAACGGCAATTCCAATTAATTCTATATTAATTTTATATTCTGCTACAATCCTATTTAAAACTATCAATTTTGTTTGCAGATTTTTTTTTAGAATTAAAAGTTTTCAAAAGAAATAATAATTTCATAATTATAAACTGCAATTGAAGTATTCAATTTTATAAAAAAATTAAATTCTTTTCCTAATGTATAGATATCTTATGAAATATTATTAATTATACATGTTAGTGTAGTTTCACCTGAAATAATTTTTTTAAAATTAAAATTAATAAAATCTTTTTTAGGCTCAAGAATAAGATTAAATAATCTATTAATTTTATCAATTGAAAAAATTTATTATCAAAACTTAAATATAAAAATTTAATTAATAATTTTGTATCTCACAAAGCTAGAACACTAAATTTTATATAAAAATCTATTTTTAAGTTAATATTTTATTTAAAAAAAATTAAATCCGCCATTGTCGGTCTAAGTCAGAATGAAAAAGGGTGACGAAAAATTTTAAATTATTGAAGGTTTTTTTTTTTCCTAGGGCCTCATAGAAGCTTGAGACGGCCCTGCTCCTTTGTTTTACTGAAGATTATTTATGACAAGTGTTTCGAAATCTCGCTACCTTCAGAGGTCAGCTTAATTATGATGGACAATTTATTTAGTATGATGTTAGAGATAGAGTAAGGTAGGAGTACTGATGTAGTCTCTTATTACAGAAAATTATTTATAATTTTATCATGCTTAATATGTGTTGTCTCTCTATATAAATTTTGGTACTTAAATTATATTTTAACATTATTGAGTTTATGAAAATTATTACTGTGATTTCTTTTTAATATAAGATCCATCCCATTGCAAAAACATTTTTATTTGCTGAAAAGCAACTCAATCTATTTTTGTTGTTGATTGTTTTGGGAAATATAAAAGTCACAAAAATGCATATTAAACAAAAATAGATGAAAATAAAGCATTTAATTCATTTCCTAGCTTATATCATTTCTTTAAAATATAAAGATTTTATACAAAATTACTTTTTCAATTTTAACATATTAATTTGTCACTATTTTTTCTTAAATTCAACTTATATAATTTTTTTTAATATTTTGTTTTTAAAAATGGGTCATTTAATATTTTGGTTAAAAATCAAATGGATATCTTAATCATCTTTTTCTCTAAAAGAACATTTTTATATAAAAAAATAAAAATAAAATATCACATCGTATTTCTCATATGAAAATAAATTTTATATAAAATACTTTATATAAAGTTTTTTTAATAAAATTGAATTGGTTTATTTTAACATGTAAAAGTTATAAAATAATTATTATAATAATATAAAGTAAAAATATATTTAAAACTAGCCATAACGTACACACGTTGTGTATGTAATATAATACATAAATATACGTAAATTAGTACTCAGACTCATAAATTGGACTTAATAAGGGTGTATCAAGTCCAACAATTGTGCAACGCAAGAGCGACGCTCAAGAACCTCAGTAATAAGTTACTGTAACAGACTTTAGTAATAAAAAATTAATTTAATTTTTTATATCAGATATTAAACTGATAAAAATAAATAATATACTTGATCTTAAGTAAAACACCAAAAATATATATATATATATATACTTTTTAACGTCACCCATAGAAGTTTTTTAATAATTTATTAATGAGAAATTTTTTTAATAATATGTCTCAACTAAGTTTTGAACTTACATTCGTGATTAAAATTACTAATAAATTTTAAAATTATTTTTGATGTGAAAAAATATTAATATAATTTAATTTTGAGTTTTATCAAATTAATTAAAAGTTAATAGTAAAGGTAGATTTTTAATAAAATAGTAAAATAAAATTATAATAAGATTTTGTATTTTTAGGTATCCTTTCAATTTTGTCTATTTTTATACGAATATATATTAATTTGGAGCGACAATATTTTTATGCGCATTGTGTTAGTAATTTCCTTTTTGGGTAAAGTAAAACAAACTTGCATTAAATGGAGAATAATTGCAAATCGAAATTGCAGAGGTGAGCAGAACAGAGCAAGCACACCGCCATGGCCTCCTCCACAGCTCGCCTCTCTCTCCGCCTCGCCGCCGCCCTCCTCATCCTACTCGCAGCCTTCTACATCGGCCGCCCGCTCTACTGGAAGCTTGCCGCCACCGTCCACGAGATCCGCCAGAACCGACAGTCTGTCAAACAAGGTACCACACTGTTTCCCATCTCTCTTTTGTCATTTCTTCCTTTCCATCCTTGTTTCGGTGGATTATGATTGTCTATTTGGATGATTTTTTTTAAAGATAATTCGATTTTTTTGTTTTTTTGGCTGGGTCTAGGGATCTCGCAGTTCGTCCTCGGGGCTCAGAAGTCGGTGGGGTGGGTGCATGATGAATCCGACTCCGGAGCCAGCGATGATCGGAAGGATCCCAAAGCTACCAGTAGAAGGATCCTCGGGTACAGATCGGATTCTTCACTGCCTCTCCCTTTTGCGTAGGGTAGACGTGGAGTCAAGACTTATCCATTCCTCTGGTTTGTCCCCTTACTAAACCATGTTTATATAATAAATTTGTGGTTGCGGTAATGTTGTGACTATGTTTGAATTGTATTCTAGCGAATTTCATGGACAAGAATTTCTCTTTCTCATTTCACGCGTGTTCATCAAAGTTGATCTCAAATTCTCTCGTGTATATGAAACTGAGACATGGATTCAATTTGATATTGCATGAAACAAATTTATCTGATGGAAAGTAGGAGTTATATGCCATGTATGGGATCATGATGCGTGCCTCCTTATCTTGAGGTTGCTCATATGTGCTAAACTGATAGGGATAATAACTAGGATTCCAGCTGTTGAGATTGTCTATTTGCAGTTGCTGCTATCTTTCTTTGTTAACAGTGCCTTTTTCAATTTTTTTTTGTTAAATTTTACTTTTGCCTTTTGAATTGTCTTGTAATTCCTATAAGACAGGAGGTGATTGTTACTTATTTTTGGTTGATATGCATAGATCTGTAGATCCACCTAGTATTGGATATGTTCTTTTTTTTTTTTTTGCAATTTCCTTTTGATACCTATGATACTACTTCCTTGTCTGAGGTATACCACAAAAACCTATCAATCATACTTGTACTCTTCCTTGTAGTCTTTCAATTTCATATTTTTCAGTTGTTAAGCAAAGCACCAATGCTGAACTATTTGCATGGTTTGTGTATGTCTTGCAATAGGACTCGACATTTTTCCTCTCTCAAGAAGGAATTCTCTTTCTTTATCAATTCTCTTCATTTCGAATCCTTGCCTCTCTTTTCATCTCACTGTTCTCCATCATCTTACGAAAACCACTGCAAATGCTAGTTACCCACCATCAGTTTGTTAATCTAATCATGAAAACCTTTGATCAGGCTAGAGGTATGAGGATTTCTTTTAGAATTAACATGTCAGTTTGGAGGTAGAAAATAAAGGCTTGGGCTACTTGGCACATTCAATCAATTCCTTATCACTTTCCTATTCTATTGCAACATTTTTTGCTTAGGATATCTTCTTAAGAAATGACAAAAATCTTGTGAGTGTTTCTTTGTTGATCCCTTTTCTTTGTCCAATTTTATTACACAATGTTTATGCATTGATGCTTTGGGTAAAAAGTAGAGGACAGAATTAACAAAAGAGAAAACTCTCCTAGAGTAATCTCAGCTCAACTCCTGGTATCTATAAATACTCAAGTTATACCTTCAAATTTCACTTGTTAAAACTTTCCTGATTCTCTGAAGCATTTCGTCATGCTAGCCAAGGCTCTGAATGGCTTGTCACTGAGAGAACCACTTGATGCATGCTTAATTCAACTTCTAAAAGAGACAAGTAGATATTGCTGAAAATAACCATAAAAACAGGTGCACACATATTTTGGGTTCCAAGATTTGTTCCTTGTTTGGGACCTTAATGTTATTATAGAGATTTATTTGTGAATAACTTATAGGACAAGGGTAAGGGCCTGAAAATGTAATATTCTGATGTTGAATGTATGTGGCTAGAAGGGACTAGCAAGAGTGATAAAACCTTAATCTTTCTCTATCTTTATTCTTTTTTCATAAATTTATTTTTTTATTGTTAAATTATTTTGCTGACAACCAACATACAATAAAGTAATGATATTGATCTCTATTTTGCCATGCTATTGTCATAAATCAGGATTTTAGCACTTTAAAATAGTTATTTTGTGTGAATATAAAGCTTCTCTTACATTCATTCACAAGAGATTCATCTACAACCAAATTTCTTCTTGATAAAATTTCCCAACAAGAACACTTGTGTTTGAGATTTTCCAAAATCACATGCAATAGTTTATTTTAGCCCAAAAGATGTCCTTGAGTTTGATCCATTTTACTTTGTTCATCCTCCAAAACAGTCTAGTGATTTATTTATGCAATGGCCTTTTCATTCAATCTCTTCTAAATCTTATTGTCAATAATGTGAATTTGAATTTAAAATGATCATAAAAATGTTTTAAGTGATAAGGCTTGATTGACACAAACTAGAATATCAGTTTGGTAAACTCAGCAGAAAGTTTAGGTTGATCTTAGTTTTCAATATTTTAGAATTTAATCTTAAAAACTTCAAGAAAAATATCCACATTTTTTGTGCAAGTATATTTTGGCATTCCTAACCTAGAAAGGATAAATTTTTATAGAAAATTTTAAATTTTGATGGAATTTAACAAATTCTAGTAGCCTATTTGAAGTTTCATTGTTATAAGATATTTATAGCATCTCACAACTATTTTAATATCAAACAACAATCATGTTCTGTTCTATCTACTAGAATTTATATTTTCCAACAAAAATTAGCGTCGACGTGAAATTGGTAAATGTTGTACTTCACCTACATTTCAGCCTACCAAATTCATTATACCGATAATTCTAGTGTCATAACTTTCGTTCAAACCAATTCTATGTTGTTCAAGTATTGTAAATGACAAGCCTGAGTAAATGGTGCAGTGATAGGTCTTTTCTCACTTTGATTTTTAGCATCTTACTATTTTATTAATAATCTGACCCTTTACTAACTAACTTTCAATTAATTTGGTGAAACTTAAAAAGAAATTATGTTAATGTCATTTTTTTTTTAAGAAAATAATTTTAAGATTTATTAGTAATTTCAATTAGGGATCTAAAGTTCGAACTCAACTACAGCGTATTATTGAAAATTTTTCTGATTAATCAATCATGGGTCTAGAGTTTGAGACTCAGCTACAACATATTATTGGAAAATTTTTTCATTACAATCAAGGATCTGGAGTTCGAGACTCAGCTGCGGCGTATTATTGAAAATTTTTCTCATTAATAGGTATTGCACTATAAATAGAGGAGTCCACTTATCACGCAAAAAAAGTAGTTTGCAAGCTGTTTAAAGAGCACTTGAAGGTTAAAATAGAGAGCAAGGTTAGCTTGTGAAGGCTGGCAGAATGGCTTAATAAAAGATCAAAGAAAGTGTTCATCTTGTTGGTGTAATTGTGCCCTAATTAGTCGTGTTTGATCATAAGTTTTAATGTTTACGTAAAGGGTTTAATTTAGGTTTACATGTATATTTAATGTGTGTTAAATTAGGCAAGGACTTGATAGGATACATATGGAAGTTCAAGAACTCCTGACTTAACGAGGTTGAGTGTTGATTATTACTTGCCACTGCGAAGGCAACACACTCAAGGACTTAAAGGTTCAATAGAATTTGTGTGAGTGGTTTTGATGTGTGTGTCAAAGAGTTTAAGTTGAGTTTCATATATGTTTGATATGTGTAGTTGAGTCGTGCAGGACTTGTTGAACCACATGAGAAACTTGGTGCGGCCAAATTTTGGTAAGTTCATCCTATGGCTCGGATCCTTGAGATTAGTGAAGGATGGTGTGAAAGACATTTGAGGGACCGTCGGACGAGCAGCAATGGAGTGGAGCTGAGGGAAGCGAATTTCAAGGCAACGCAAAAGATGACATGGAGAGGAGCCACGGGCTCAAGTACATCTAAAGGACGAAGGCCGAGGGCTTCAAGGGCAACTTCAGAAAGGATGAGAGTTGAGTGATTGTAAGAGACCAGTCGACTAGTCCAAGATCGCGAGGGCACAGAGGGCTCTGTGTCCGACGGCTGCAAAGGCCAGTCGACTGGTAGTTTGTGCGAGTTTACTAGTAGAGAGTCGTTGATATCCGTTGAGCAGAATCCCAGATTCTGCAGAGTGTCGTTGGCCGTGTCCAACAGTAGCTTCAGTCGATTGATGGTATTACCAGTCGACTGGTGCAGGAAATAAGTTATCTCTATTTAAAAGAAGCTTATGGCATGAAGGAGGTTACTGATTCTTATTGAATACTCCTAAATGTTTGCCCTTGAACTTCTAAGCATAATACTCTTCTTCTAAACCTCATTCTCAATCTTGTAAGGAAGAAGAGTGCTCTGTGGGAGGTTGCTCCACCGAGAAGGAGTAAGCATTAGCCGAAGATTGCCGGGGACTAATCCATCGACGGATTGAGGGATCGTCCACCTCAAGAACATGTCGTGGAGTAGGAGTTTTATCTCTGAACCATGTTAAACGAACGTGTTATAGTTTGCATTCTTACTTTGTTGTTTTCATTATTCCGCTACGTACTAGCAAATTGTAGGAAAATAAGAAATTGGGTAATCATCTATTCAACCCCCTTCTAGCCGAACCACGATCCTCAACAATTTGAAGAAGGTTGTATGAGGCACTCGAGGGATTGTAGAACGAGAAGCATTGAGGTGGCATTAGAGCAGCACGGGGAGCATAACTTGTTGCAACTAAGCTGGTTGGATTGGTATCTCAAGGTCCGCTAAAGATCAAAGAATAATGGTATAGGAGATCTGAGGGACTATAAGATAAGGAACATTGAGATGCAACATTGATGATAACTAGAAGGTGGTGGTAAACTATGTAAGAGAAGCATGAAGGATGACATATGGAGTGAGTCATGGGTTTGATGTATCTAAGGGACGAGTAATTTGACACAAGATGATCCCAATGTCCAAGTGAAGGTAAGCTTTGGTACATGAGCTATGAGAGTTGAGAGACATGTATCCATAGGAGATGGCAGATTCAACATAGGTGAGATTCTATTATTAGAATGATCTTATTTGACTAGTGAGCTGAGTTGACTAAAGAGTTGGCAGATTGTATGTAACCCGCTTGGGGTATGCTACAATGAGTTGACTAAGGAGTCTACTCAAGTTAATCAGCCAATGAATAGAATATTTTTATACATTGTTAAGTCTAGTAATGAATTCCAATCAACTGATGTTATAGCATGAAGTTTTGAAGGTGTTATTATAGCAAAAGGTGGTTACACTTATAACAGATGTCTTTCGCAGCCTATCCTCAGGTTGTAGAATTGAAATCTTGTCCATTATAACAAAGCTGCTACTCTCTAGTGAACTAAGTAAATTTTGAAGGTGTTATTTATTTGACAAAGATGTGCTACCATTGTCGAATGACAAAAGGGCTGCAGTGGTCCAATCAACATATGGTGCATTCTAGTTGTGTAGCTGTTGGCAAACTACCAGTTGAAGGGACCCAAAAACTAGTTAATTGATGGTTGATCTAATTGATTGATAGATGACAGATTTGCAGAACACAAAATGAAGCTTAAAGTATTTGAAGACTATATAAACGGAATCAAAGGGGATGTT
>JBAMIE010000063.1:5574738-5588120 GCA_037177295.1 Kaempferia parviflora
TCGAATGTTGACGTGGCACTATCCCGGGCACTCGGAACGGTCCGGGTGCCCCAAGTGGACAAACTCTATCCCTATTCACAACGGCTCGTCCACAGGCTGCGGATAATATTTTATCCACTTCCGGGTGCCCCGACCCGGAGGGGTCCGAGCGTCCGAACCAGTCAACTCTAAGTTGACTGGTTTGGTTCCATCTGACTTGTTCCGGTTCCGTCTGGCTTGCTCCCGAAGCTTCCAACTTCGTCTCTGGCCGTTTGAGTGATTTTGGACATCCATAATAGGGCTCACCCGGATTCATGTTTCGTCCTTCCTCAAGTGGGCTTCCTCCCCTACTTCTCATCCCTCAGACCGCCGCGCGCGTCCTTCTCGCTCCACCGGTATACTCTTCTGTAGTTTCTCGTCCCTCAGAAGCGCCGAGCCCGTCGACTCGTTTCCTGTGCATTTTTTCTCGTCCGTTGCGTCTTCCGCTTGACTTCTTGTGCTCCTAAGCTCCTGCACACTTAGGCACAAGGTTTGAAAACCATAGGATCTAACCTAACTTGGTTGATCACATCAAAACTAACCTGTGACACCAACATCATTAACCCAATAAGTTAATGAATCTAACCCATTAATTCAATGAGTCTAATTCGAATTCATTTGAGTCTAATTCGATTTACATTTAATCTCCAAACTAACATGTTCTTTGTGTATGACACAATAGGTTCTCGTAATGTTGATAATGTGTCCAAATCAACATTTTAGATACATAAGCAATGAATGACATCTAGCAATGCATCATTGATACCCAAGTGACGAGAATGTCGAGATATGACGTCCTAACATTTCCATGTCTATTATTTTATATGACTTGGTTCTTCTATCCTTGATATCTAGATTGATCAATAAGACATAGATCATGTCATCTTCTTATCAGTCTTTATGTTTCTGGATCCCCTAAGTAGACATACTCAATCCAATAAACTCAATATCTCATATTGACTAATTTTAGTATGACCATGCATTCATGTATCCTACTTAATCAAGAGGCCCACAAATATCACTTCTGTCATATGGAAGGGATATGTTCCATCTACATCACTCACATCCCTTCGGATAACTTATTGCATTCCTATTGATCGAGTTTATAGTCCACCTTATTACAAGTGTCATTTGTCGATACTAAAGTATACAACTTCTTATGTAGGGAACTATAGTAACTTCAGGTCTAAGGACTATTCATACTAATAGTCACTATAAGAATGTTTATGACACTCATATAATGATCTATGAAATATTCTCACAATGGGTCAATTCAGTATATATTCTCTAATATATACTCATGTGTCGACTTGATATCTTATATCCATGACTTATGAGATTAAGTCATCAATTGATCTACATACTAGTTTCAACGCATTAACATTGTCCTTGTATATTAATGCTTGATTAGGAATAGTTAAGAGTAGTATCCTCTACAATCTATCACTATCAATTCAACTAATTGATATGTTATAGACTAGAACCTACTACCCTAGGACATTATTATACTTATTCATCTGGTACAAATATGAAGTAAATATAATAACCATAACTTTGCCTTTTATTAATGAAATATGATACAATAGGTCTCTTGTCAATCATTTCATACTTGACTTGTAGGGCTAATTCTAACAGTAAATACAATCCTAGTCAGCACTTGGATCAAACGATCGTAGTTTTGGCTTGATCAAATTGAAAGACCAAGAGATGTATACTTCTCAAGTCGAGTGTCTCTTAAAGAGTAAATGCAATCATGATTAGCACTTCAATCAGATGATCGTAGCTCTAGCTCAGTGAAATTAGAAGACCAAGTGATGTATTTTTTTTCTAGATTAAGTACTTTTGAAACAAGTGCAATTTTGGTCTTCATCCTACTCAGACAACCAGAGTTTTAACTTGGTGAAATTAAAAGATTGGAGTTATAGAGACTTGCTTTTAAGCAAGATTGAGGCCCTTGAAGTGTTAAAAAAAAAATACTAGAAATGTGGTTGAAAAAATTAACTAAGCAAGATCATCTATGATGATTGGAGGAGAGAATGCAAGATATTGCTCAAGGAATATTTCTTGACGAAGAGTAACATTCAATAATTGACTATATCACATTCACATCAATTCTACAATGGTGGCTAAACATTGAAAAGATGATAAGAACTATGTTAATAAGTTTTGGATTTATCCAAAAAATGTGGGGGTAAATTGTTCTCTCGGCAAACCATAAGGCCAGTGAGATAGAAATGAAAAATCTCTATAAGGTATTGAAATGTCAAGAACCTTCCAATGGAGCTTATAAATGTGGGGGTGCACTAATAAATATGGGGGTATTTGGATAAGAAGTAAATACCCAAATTATGGCTCAAAGAATTAATTGCATAAAATGTATCGATATGTGCCAATATATATGATATATTATGGGATCTAAGAAATAATGAGAATGGCACTAGTGTAAAATGGTAATGTAGGATTTAAAGCGTTAGGGGGGGGGGGGTGGGTTGAATAGCGCTCGTGGCTTTTTCACTTCTTCGAACAAAAAAACCTATCAAGTTAAAGTGCAGCAAAAAAGAAATAAACTAAGCAAGAGAGGAGAAGGAAAAGGGAAACACAGGAACACAAGTAATTTTACTTGGTTCGGAGCCTATGACGACTCGTACTCTAAGGGTCACATTCTTTGAGTATTTACTTTAGGCAATCCACTTTCAGTTCTGAATAATATGCGTACAAAGTTGATTACAAGAATATGATAATTTTAAGTGCAATAAAAAAAATATATCGAACGACTTGGAATTCGGAGTTTCATATTTTTGGTCATTGGAATCGTGTCGCGGAGTCATAGGATCATCCTTGAAGCAGCGGGCAAGTGTAGATTATAGAAAAATCGGTTATTTTTTATGTGTCGCTTGAAGACCCCTTTTATAAGGTGCTGAACATACCCTCCAAGGTGCCTCCAGCGATAAAGTTTATCCCCGAAGATAAGCTCCGCATTCTACGAAGTTTATTCATTTGAAGGCATCTTCAAGGTACTCCAAGGCACCTTCGCGCTCCAAGCTCCAAGTCGCCTTCAGCTGCATAGAAGGTGCCTCCGCGGCTATCCACGTGGGACTTTGGCCAAGGTAGCTTAAGCGCCTCCAACAGCCCCCGAGGCGCCTTGAACACTGTTTATCCGAGATATTTTTTGTTCATCTCACTTCTTGCAAGATATATTAGTCTAAATACCAAATATACCCTACAAAATAAAGTTAGTACAATAAAATATTTGACAGTGAAGAGACTGTCTAGTCCTGACTTTTGGATTTCTATCGAAACCCTGGTCAGACAAACACCTACTATTCCCTCAACAGAGACCGCGCCCTCACCTATTCCTCTCAGGAGAATTTACCTTTTACCATCCAGTCCACCAGACTATTTGGACTTTCGCTCAGCATCCGAGACTCAGGACTTTCTGCTAGATGTCTGATCCCCGACTCGTCCAGTTTTTCACCTGGTGTTTGCAACCACCAGGATTTTCACCTACGTCTGATCCCCGACCCGTAGGATTTCCCGTCTAATATCCTCGACCTGCCAAGTCTTCCTTACCTAGCCGCAATAAGAGATTTCCACAACCTAGGGTTACCTCCCCTAGGACTTAGTTTTACCTCCTCCTAGGATTTTTCACTTGCCTAAGATCACTCAGGACTTTCCTGCACACTTAGTTCAACCTGTTAGAACAACAATAAACCTTAACTTTGAACCCTTTGCTATTATCAAAACCTAGGCTCGATCATCGGTGTACCCTGCACCAACAGGTAAGTCTTGACATGGCTTAATATCATTAAAGCAGTAGATTGCCAGTGGTGAAATTTCTATTGAATATAGAGAATTGTGTAAATTCGCTAGTTTAAAAAGGCCTACTAAGAGATCAAACTATACTATATGTTTAGGTGAATAAGTTTAAAATTCAACATTTAAATCGAGTAGTGGTAACCTAACCATGTTGACTGGAGATCCCAAGATCATAGTTCAAAAGGGACAACCAAGCTACAAGATTCATGGCACCTAGGAGTAATTACTCCAACTCATTCTTGGAGATAAAAGGTGCAACCTGTAAAATGAGTAAAAGATAAATAAAAGTTCTTAATGATTCATATATTACACTGCAAAGTGTATAATAGGGTATTATAGGATATTCTTAATATGAGATCACCTATATAAGTGTGAAGATGAGTCGCTTCAATGAAACACTTGAATCTCAAGATTTATCCATGGTCAAAACGGACACAATATAGAACCGGTAAAAGCCTATGATTATTGTGTGGATATAATTGTCTTGGTTTACACCAATGACTAAACAATACAAGACATAGTTTATTAGGAAGCCAAGTAATTCTAATAGTATTCTACTATGGAAGGTTTAAAGCACAAGCTACCTCTCCTTATGCGATAGTTTTCCAATGAAACTCTTGTTTGAGACTTGAAACTTATCCATAATTTTTATTCATTTGGGGGATTATTGAAAAATCAGTTTTGGTGACCAATAAATTAAATAGGGATAAGATGACTATTTCGTGAGTAAATCGTCGTAAATCAATTTCTCGAGTGAATGAAAAATTAATGTCTAATGAATGGTTGATCTAATATGATCAGATGAAAGTTTGACTCGCATATGAGTTGGATTCATGGGTGAGATTATATGAATGTGAACTCGAGTATGCAAAACTATTAAAGGGTGTGAAATTATAATTAATTTTATTGATTGATAAAAAGATTAATCGTGATTGTAATATTAATTAATTAATTAATTAATATTTATAATAGATTAAGTAATCAGATTAATTAATTAAATTAATTAATGATAATTGATAAGGTTTTAGTGAAAAAATACATCTCATATCTTTTCACTTCTTGGAAGAAACTTTTCATCGTTTGAGAGTAACTCTTCATCCCTATAAAAGAAACTTCTTTCCTTCAACTCAAAATAATCAATTCTTACTAAATTCTCCTCTTGAGTTCTCTTTTCTCTCTCCTCTCTTAATGGTCTATTTACTTGGGGGAGCGGAAAGTAAAACTAAGGAAAAGTTTCCGCAGTGGAAAAGTTTCCGTCGTTTACTTCATTAAAATTTACAGAGGGAAGAGAAAGACAATCCATCCACGGATAGTTTTAGAGCCAAAATCAATCACTTCAAAATCGAAAGGAAAGAAGAGGATGGAAAAAATGATGCATGTACCCCTTTGCATTCATAAAATTACACTATATACCAAAAAATTTGACGTATGTACCCCTTTTAACTCACAAAATTACATCATATACTTAGAAAATGACGCATGTACCCCTTTTTATTTACAAAATTACATCACATATATCACCTTCCTCGATCAAGATAAACAAGCACACAAAAGAAGAGATTTATTCGCCCTTTCTCTTCTCTTCCTCTGAGGATAATTTTCCACCATTAACCCCTTTCTCTTCTTTATCCACGCTTTGGAGTAAACAAAGCATAAGTGTTTCAAGGCTTCGAAAGCTTGACAGGGCTCAAAATTTAGAGTGCTCGTATTTCAAGATGTAAGTCGTTATATCATGGGAGACGATTGTTAATAAATCGTAAGCACCTAGGTGGGACAATATCGTCTTAAGGAAAGAAAGCTTAGTTTTCATCTCGACCTTATTACTCTTATCTTTAAGGATAAACTTGCCCAAAAAAGGTGTGTCGATATTTGAAGGATAACTCGACGACCGACAAGATTAGATCAATAATTATCGAGAGTATAAATAAGAGAAGGTCTACATCACCATACCGATATCCATCGGTTAGAGTCATCGACTTATCGTCGAGTTAACTAACCGAATCCAACTTCTTAAATCAATGCCACAGATCCATCTCCGTCTAAAAAAAACTTCCAACATTAACTATGTTTCATCTTTCTCTTACCGCAACCCGGAGTCTCAGAGTAAAATTTAACATTAAACAACAATCAAAGAGATACTGTGATTTGATCAATCCATTTTCATGAACAAAATTTATTTATTTATTATTAACTATATTTTCTTGTTACACATTGAATATCAAAACAAATAAATAAATAAATAAATAATTTCGGATTTAGGTCAGTTCTTATTTTATTTTGTTTGTTGGCACCTCGGTGGCTGATGACCTAAGGATGACCTCCTACTTTATCAAAGGGAGATAAATCATAGAATTTCGCCAAACAACAGCTCATTAAGTAGTAGGACATTCTGTTATTTTGTTTTATTTGCGGCCCCCACGAAAGAGAATGAAAAGGAAAACTCCTCACGCCACCTTGCCCCCATTTCCGTTTCTGGTCACGTTCAGACTGCATCTTCTTAACCTGTTTCTTTCTTGTAGATATCAGTCGTCGTGTAAATTAATTAAAACGAAATTCACGCATTCCACGAAAACCCACGAAAACATAACGGAATTGGAGAATCCTTTATTGGTTCAGATTAATGGAACACCGGCCACAGTGCTGACCGAGACGTGCCCTTAACCTTCCTCCTGTTCCTTCCCCGCTGCCGCTATAAATTTCCATCCCCTGGCAAACGATTTCGCCAAAGGTTTCAGTGTGTTTGTCTCCAGCCACTTGGTCTTATGGAACCCATCCAATGGACCAATAAAACTGACGATTCCTTATTTGAAGCCCAGGAGCTCTTCAGGTACGTCAAAAAAGACAAACTAACAGACAAGATTCTGTTCGTTCTAATTAATTTGATCATCATGAGATCTAAACCCCCGTGCGTGCATGATTTAGCAGCTATGGATTCGATCCTGAGGCGGCGCCAAACTCCTGCGATTCGAGCTCGCGAACTGCATCCATGACACTCCGCGACAACATTTTGCAGGAGAGGGAGAGGCGGAAGAGGTTCAACCAGACGCTTTACGATCTCAGAGGCGTCGTCCCCAACATAACAAAGGTCAAAATTAAGCTATTATTCTATATATTCATCAGAATATAACAACACGAGTTAGTTAATTCTGAAACCGAAGACAAATTATATATGCATGCAGATGAGCAAGGTCTCCATAATCCATGACGCGATCAACTACATCCAGCAGCTTCAAGATCAAGAAAGATCTCTGCTCGATGAGATATCAGACATGGAGTCGACAGAGAAGTGCTCATCCTGTTTAGAGGACAAGAGAGACAACAGCACTTGGACCTTCTCCATTCCATCTGAATCCATGGAAGTGATGGAAGTAATTAATCGCATGCCAGCATGAATCCTATAAATTAATTACCAAATGTGTGTATATATAAAAGCTTTGGTAAAACTAATTCATAAGGTAATTGTATGTCGTGTTGCAGATCGGAGTGAGAGAGATGGGCAATGGAACCACGATTATCAACGTCACTAGCGAGAACAAAAAGAGTGCGATAACAAGGGTGTGCCAGATTGTGGAGTCTTGCGGCCTCAGTATCATTGCAGCTAATATCACTTCCAGATTCGGGATTATCTTCCATACAATTATCGTCGAGGTCTCTGATCGATCTATTTCTCTCCCTTTAATTAATTACTAAAACATCGATATGATCCAGCTATATATACTGATCATCTGATTACGTACGTTGTTAATGAACAGGATGGTGGAGTCGAGAGTTCTCAATTGAAAAGGAAGATAGAGGCTGCTTTTCTTCATCGTGGTGCCCCGAGAAACACATTCCCCGTTTCATGGACCAACTGTGGCATGAAGGTACATGGACGTGAATTATGAAAGGAACAGTTAAGTATGAGTGCGTTCTCTTAGAGAGAAATGAGAATTAAATAATTTTGATTTCCTGTTGGGGAAAATAAATAATGAAAATTAATTAACTTTGTTGATGTACATATATATGTTTATTGTAATGTTCTTGGTTTTTTTCCCTTTTCTAGAAAACACTTTAAGGAGTCGGCTGCGAGTATAATACTAACTCTATCACAGTTAATCAGTGTTTCCTTGTGTGCGTGCTTGTTGGATCATTATATTGTTAAAACTAACTCATGCATGCATCACACCTGGGACACGACTTGTAGACATTATAGACACCATTAAAAATATATTTTGCAGAACCGTGATGAAAGATTATTACAGTGACTCTCATATCACATTTAATACAGATAGAAATCTAGACCACGATGACTGACCGTTATTTTGTCCTTATTGCAGGCAGCATGTGTCGATATGGTTTCCTGTGATATATTTGAGCTAGTTGGATAGAACAACTTGCTAAGGATCTTTCCTATATATTACCCGAGCTTCATTTGCCACTGGGGACACCCCGCACTAAAAAAACAAATTTCAGAAATAAATTTTTAACACGAAGTTAAAATTTATTTTAAATTAAGATAAATTTATGCTGAAAATAATAATAATTATTTTATGGGCTCGATAAACGAAGAAGAGACTCTAGATTTAAACAAAAAAAAAAGTTTTATTTACCAAAACAAAAGAGAATCCATAATATCAACTACATAGACATTTAAATAGATCAAAACACTAACTTGCAAAAGATGCAAAATATCATTACACAAAATTGATTGTTAGTGGCGGAATGTTACTGTCGACGTGAGTTTTATCGTTGTTGTCAATTAAGCTAAAAAACTGTCGCTAATTAGAGACGGAATTAGTAACCATCTCTATATATAGTGACGGAATTAAAAGGTCGTCTCTAATATTAGCCACGGGAAAGAATTGCCCGTCTCTAATATTAGCGACATAATATATATAGTCTGTCTCTGAATAGCAACGGATTATCTAATACTGTCGCTAAATTCAGAAACAACGTATGTTGAATTTAACTGAAAATTACGATAGAATAATTAAAATCATCATTAATTAGAGACAAATAATTAAACACCGTCACTATTTATCGTAACGGGTAAAGTTTTGCGTACAATGGATAGCACGGAATAGTATATTACGTCGCTAATTAGAGACGAATATTTAAATTTCTGTCTCTAATTAGAGACGGAATATTAAAAATCCATCGTTATTTATCGTACCTATTTAAGATTTATATGGAAAACATAGTGACGAAATAGTAAATTTGGTCTCTAATTACAGACGGGAATTTAAATATTCGTCTCTAATTAGAGACGAAATATATTATTCCGTCGCTATTTATCGTAACCCTTGCCATTTTTCAAGGTAATTATAGTGACGAAACTTTAAATTCTGTCGATAATAAGCGACAGAATATTAACATTACGACGTTAAATACCAGATTTTGCAACAGCTAATATCTGTTTCTACATTTATCCCTGTTTACATCTAAAAGTAAAAAAGAAAATTAATCCTAAAAATAAATATAAAAATTTAAAATAATTTTAGGAAAGAAAACTAATTCTAAAAATTTATAAAAATCTAAACTAATTTTTAGAAAAGAAAATTAATCCTGAAAATTTAAAACAAATAAAAGAAAATGACCAAATCTAGAGTTTTCATGACTTAGTTAGTCGATTTCATTTCGTGCGGACTCAGAATAGAGTGCAACCACGTCAAGAGGACACGAACTAATCATCTTCTTTGTAAGTAGCCTCGATCGTCCTTCTTCAAGATCCAAAAGGGAGGCTGATAGTCTCGTTTTCTTCTCGTCACATCTCGAAGGGGATGATAGCCATATCAAAAGACATAAACTGGTGGTGCAGCTGGATGCTCCTGCATCAGACGCTCCAGGTTGAAAAGAACTCGTCCTTGAGTTTAAAGTAGTTTCAGATGGTAGCTCGGGAGAAAGATTATCTGACACCAAATTAACAAAATCCGGTAATAACTGCTGAACTTTAAGAATCTTCGTCGATCCGCTAACGAACATGACTTTGCAGACATGACTACATATGCTCTAATAAACAATCTCTCATTGCCTTTCTATGGAAAATGATATCCTTTCTAGGGGGAGCAACTCAGCTTCTTCGGCATTGAAATGCTTTTGAATACTATCCATAATTTGATTATCATGTGAACAAAGCTTCAAACAAAATTCCGTGGATAAGGAATTAGATCCACCTTGTTGAATATGCTTGATTAGAAATCTAAGATTGTTAAACTGTTCCCTTTTGGCAGCATGAGCTTCCATAGATGAAACTGACATATCCACTTGTTGGATAGAACATGAATATAGAACAATTAAGAGATCATTATCAAACACTTCGTCCGCTCCATCATCGTTATCAAAATTGAATCTCCGATAATTTCAATCTTATCGTCTATATCTTTGTCAAGAAAAATTTTATTTAACTTAAAATAAAAGAACTTATGATCTTCAAGTATCTCGCCTTGGGTGCTATGACCACGGTGTGAGACTTCCTCAGTCGGAACTAGTCTTTCACGACCACAACGATTATCCATGGATATAAGGCTCTAATACCAACTTACGTCAGGTAGGATAGCCATTATCCTGCGGGCTATTGAATTCGTTTATTCCCACAAGAATACCGGAAATAACCTTATAAAACATGTTGATTCGAAGAGGAATACTAGGAAATAGAGAAAAAACTGCACTGCCAAAAATATTATTAAATCAGAATCTCTTCTTTTTACAAGAGCTCTAACCCTTGTTTAAATAACATAAAAATAAGAAAAAGTCGCAATAGAAAAAAAATAAAAAGAAAATTAATCCTTAAAAATAAATATAAAAATCTAAACTAACTTTTAGGAAAGAAAACTAATTATAACAATTTATAAAAATCCAAAAGGGAGGTTGATAGTCTTGTTTTCTTCTCGTCACGGGGACATAAACTGGTGGTGCTGCTAGATTCTCCTATATCATTATCAATATAATCCAACAACACAACAAAATTAAATATCCAAACATCTCAAATAAAGTACTACAACATCCCTATCTTAAAAACAAAATGCAACACCTCCTAGCGAAGAAAATCCAATCTAAAACTAGCAAGTAGTATTCAATCCTGCAGAAAATATAATACGATATATTATTAATAAAACAAAGAACAAACTAATATGTAATTATGACTAACATATTAAATTTAATAATATGAAATTGTTTTACATACCTGAATGCTAGTTTGGATATCTGATGATGGTGTTGTATAGAATAGATATCAATATTCCTGAAAAGATATAATACAATTAGATATACATCTATTATGAAAATTAATACATATATTTTCATAAGTGAAAAAAAATCAAGTAAAAGGTCAAGACACCTCTGCGAATCTACTGATTAGGGTGGTTATGACTATCCTAAGAGTCAAATGATATGGCGTTTGACTCGTACGAGGTAAGAAGTCTCGCATTTCCCATCCAATTTCCTCAACATTCATTCGGGATTGTCGCTCCTCTTGAAAATAGTCGAGTCTTCAAATATGCATTTGCTTGCTCTAAGGCTTCTACTCTAGCAGATTATCCAGATCTGCTAGATGATGCGCACCCAAGCCCTATGAGCCATCACCCGATCATATACAACACTCACCTGGGGCCCAAGACCGTAGAGGGTGGACGTCTTTTTCCTTCCACTGACCACATCATAATAAATCTCATTTATCTAATCGATGGATAGAGTCTGCTCCTCACCTCCCTCTATACTAGGCTGAGACGCCTGTGCAACCCTAGCAACAATTTCTTCCTATTTATATTAAAAAATATTCAGATATTTATTTAAAAAAGGTAATCATTGTTAACAAGTAAAGATATTAAAGTGTATATTCTTTTGTCTAATGCCAACGATCGACAATCTATAAATGTGCCATCTTTTGACTTGTTGTCTTGATAAATACCTCCCAACAAGTAGGTCACTGTAGCTCATCTTCCTGAATATTAAAGAATGTAATTAAATCAAAATATTAGAATTCATTGATAATCATTCAATTCTTATATAATTTATTAGTTGTAAACTCACCAAGTCTAAGCCATGCTCGATGATCGATCGGGATCCAACTATATGCTTTGTGCCAACTGACTATTTCTGTTGGCTCGAGCTATCATGGCATTTTCTTGTCATCTGTCTACAGCCTAGATAGCTCGCCATGCATTCCAAATATCCTCAGGTATATAAGATGACTTTATTCCCTATTATCTTACTTTGTATAACATATCTTTATAGAGTTTGGCACAAGCTACGATCCAGGTTACATAAAATGCCACCCACCCATGCCCTAGCTACCATGTAAGATACTAAAAAATATATACATGAATTTAAAATGATTGAAATTTGAGCTAATTGGATTTATTTAGAAAAATAAATACATAATAATAGGCAATTAATCAGGAAATACGTTTAGAGAATTTATTACAATTTTTTGGAATTTTCTATTTTTTTTTAAAATCATTTTAGATTTTATGAGGATAAAGGGGTAAAATATAAAGCATACTTGTAATATCCAATTAAAATAGAAGTTGATTGAATATATGAACTAAAGTTGGGTTATTGAAACCTAAGTTTATTAAACTACTGTTATGCCACTACCTCGCAAACGTGCGAGTTGTGCATCCTCTCCGCCGGCGCTATGCGCCACTACCCACCTTCGGCGGCCGTCGTCGCCGATTTCTCTGACCGTCGTCGCCGATTTCTCAGACCACCGAGAGCATCCCAGATGCCGCAACTCCCCGTCGATGCACCCACCTCCTCTGCTAGTCGCGTGAACCCACGCCAACAATGCTCCCTTGCGCATGCGCATTGCCTCTTGCGGCTGCCGCGCCCCGTTCTGATGTCGCGCCCCGCTCCGATGTAGTGCACCGCTTCGATTTTGCATGCCGCTCCGATGCTGTGCAACCGCCACAGCACCGCCTCCCTCCGCCACATCGCTGCTATTCTCCTCCAGTCGTACGAATCCCCGCCTCCTTTGCCAGTCGATGCCGCCCCCGCCTCCTCTGCCAGTCGACACTGTTGAAAATAAACTTAGTTTTAAAGATGTTGATAAAATATTATCAGATTAGGTGGATAAGATTTTGTAAGATGATAAAGATAGAAGATGAGGTGGCAGATATGAATAAGGATAAAGTTCGTGAAGATAAAATTTGATAATTTGGTTAAAATAAAAGGTGTCTAGATTCAATGTATTTGAGGGTAACAGTTATCCAATAAAGCCTATAAGTATGTATCATTTCTAATGAATGAAAATAAGATGAAGTTGAGTCATTTTATTTTATTCTCTTATTCTCCTCTTCCACCTTGAGTGCATTCCTCCTCTTCTATATTTTTATTTTTCTCTCTTCCAACAAAGTGGTATCAGAGCTATGGCTAATGGAAATATGGCTCCCTTTCAAGTTCCAGTACTCAAGGCGAGTAATTATGATAATTGGAGTATCAAGATGAAGGCACTTCTTGGAGCTCATGATGTTTCGGAGGTGATCGAGAAAGGTTACGATGAACCACGTGATGACTTGGCATTATCTCAGACTGAAAAAGACAGTCTGAGAGATTCAAGAAAGAGAGACAAA
>JBAMIE010000063.1:5655500-5665545 GCA_037177295.1 Kaempferia parviflora
CAAGGTTGACTTCCAAGACTTCCTATTCACTTGTCTTGGATTCTTCTCCAACCCTTGAGGATGACATTTCCTCATCCACACTTGTGGATAGCTTTTCCTCATCCTTCTCCTCCTCGGATGTTGAATATGAGTCAACTTCCGGTTGCTCCTCCTACACTTGAGCCACTTCGTCACCTTCCTTGGACTTTTCTTCTTTGGGTGTAGGCTTAGGTTCTTCACCTAGAACCATCTTTACCTTGCACTACAAATCATGAGCATTCTCATACTCACCTACACGGCTCATCACATCATTAGGTAAAATCTCAATTAACATTGAAATCACCTTGTCATTTACCTTTGATCATGAGACTTACTCCTCGGTCCAATGACATGACCGGAGTTGTAGGACCCTTGCGGTCTGCAAGAGGTGGGTGAATTATCGGTAATACAGAAATAAAATCTTTCTCGATCTTTATAGCGCAATCATAAACACGCTTAAAGACTTTCAATAGAATAAAAGGAAAAAGTACGAGACACAATCGTTTACTTGGTTACAACCAGGGAGATTGTTAATCCAAGGAAGTTGAAGCGCACTATTAAGATCTCATTCTCGAATAAAATCGAAGTCAGAGAAGCCTCGTACAAGGAAATGAAGCTCGTAAACAGAGAAGCTCGAAATACATGATTGTACAGAGAGTATTGTATAGAAACAAGGTAAATTAGGGCTTTATTTATAGCCCTTGGGCAAATACTGCCCGTTGGGATTCTGAGCGCCCCCAATGGATAACTTCTATCCTTATCCGCAACGGCTCGTCAATGCGGACTGGATAATAATTTATCCATTTCCGGACACCCGGACAGCAAAGCGCCTAACCCAGCGCCTGAACCGGCTAGGAGGGGGTCTGGGTGCCCACACCAATCAACATCAAGTTGACTGGTCCGGTTCCGTCTAGCTTGATCCGGTTCCGTTCGGTTTGCTCCCGAAGCCTCCGACTTCTTCTCTGGTTGCTTGGGTGATTTCGGACATCCGGAGTAGGGCTCACCCGAATTCATTTTCTGCCCTTCCTCGAGCGAACTTCCTCCCCAGCTTCTTGTCCCTCAGACCGCCGCCCTCGTCCTTCTCGCTCCGCCGGTGTACTTTTCCGCAGCTTCTCATCCCTTGGAATCGTCAAGCCCGTCGACTCGATTCCCATGCCTTCCTTCTTGTTGGTCGCGTTTTTCGCTCAACTTCTTGTGTTTCTAAACTCCTGCACACTTAGACACAAGGTTAGAGCACAATATGACCTATCCTAACTTGGTTGATCACATCAAAACTAACTTGAGACACCAACAATCTCTTCCTTTTTGATATGAGCAACCCAAGTTAAGATTAGGATAAACTAAATAAAAATTTAAATAAGTAATTGCAAACAAAAGATTGTAAAAAAAAATAACTCCCTAAACTTAACATATTCTCCCCCTTTGATCATATTAAAAATAGGGGTACTAAGTTGAATAAACTACTTAACCAAAAAAAAAAAAAAAAAAAAAAAGTTAAATGTTAATCAAGGTAGTTAAGGAGGTAAGAGAATAATTCATTAAAGTATTTTGAAAAATTAAATAGTTAGAATTATAAACACTAAATTTTCAAATTTAATTTGAAAATTTATTTAACTTATAAAAAAAATACAAAAGGGTTATCCAAGTGTATTAAATATTTTTCAAAACAGTATTGATTTTATAGGATAGAGAAGTAAATAATTTTTGAAAATACATTTTGTACAAAATAATTAAGAAAAAAATATTTTTCAAAGTTAAAAAATTATGAATAATATTCTAAGGTGGCGTTTGGTTCATGAGTTTAGGAATGAGGGAATGGAATGATAGTAAATGATAGTGTTTGGATTGTGGGTTTGGGAATGAAAATTTGGGAATGATTTCCAAATATATGAGAATCACCAAACCCCTACAACTTAGTGGGTTTCATTTCTCATTTCCATTCTTCCTTAAAAATTTAATTTTTAAAAAAAAAAATTAAAATTTTTACAATTTAAAAATTTTAAAAATAAAAAATAATTAAAATTAAAATTTTAAAATTTTAAAATTTTAAAAATAATTAAAAATTAAAATAAATAAAAATAAATAAAATTTTAAAATTTAAAATAAAAAAACAAAACAAAAACAAAAACAAAAACAAAAAAAATTAAAAATTTAAAAATTTTAAAATTTAAAAATTTAAAAATTTAAACAAGTAAAAAATTAAAATAAATAATAATAAAAATTCAAAAATTGAAAAAATAAAAAAAAAAAACAAATAAAACAAAATTAAAAAAAATCAAAAAATAAAAATAAAAACAAAAATAGGGGGGAAAAGGAAAAAATGAAAAAATGAAAAAATGAAAAAAAAATTATAAAATTAGGAAAAACAAAAAATATATAAATAAATAATTAAAGGGTAAGGATAGAGGAAAATTTAAAAAAAAAAGAAAAAATAATAATTTTAATTTTAAAATGGTAATTATACAAACCAAACACTAGTATTGGAATGATTAAACTCATTTATTCCAATCTACTATCAAACTGATTCTCATTCCCATTCCCATTCCTGGTGGCAAAAGGTGGAAATCCGCCACCCCAGCGGAAAACAGAATTCCCATTCCCATTCCTGCCTCTTGAACCAAACGCCACCTAAAACTTCCAATGCAAGATTAAAGTCTCATTTACAATAAAACTTTCTTCCTCCATTCCACCTCTTTTTCTATTCACCTTTATAACCGTTCCTAAGTTGTCTTCAATTTTCTTTCACTTTTTTATTCCAGTAGGCTAGTCAATTGAATGCATTTTTAGTTGAATGCATTTTCTTTCACTTTTCTCTTAACTTTCAGTTCAGAATGGATCTCTCAATTAACTCACTTTGACATTAGTCAACAATTTTGCAAGGCAACAACTACTTCGATACTTAGTTGTAGCTTTCTTCTGTTTGATTAATTGTCTCCTTTCTTACTTTTGTTAATGATTCAAGAGACTACCCAGTTGATTAATTCAACTCAACCAAATGACTACCCAATTGATTGAGCTTCAAATAAAAATATTCTATTTGAGAGTCAATTAGCCTGAGTTGACTCTCTAGTCAACTCAGCATACTAGTCGATTGGATTGACAACTATGACCAGTATAATGCTCGAGTCATCACCTAAGTCAAGTTTACTCTAATACCAAAATATAATTATCCCTACTCTCACAAGTCACTTAAGAGTTTACTTTGTAGCTTCACTTTCACCCACAATGCCATCTCCCATTAGGTCGATCGTAAGTCCATTATAAGATAATCCCTCGGTTTGTTTCATGTGTTATGGTTAACTCATTCACCAATATAGTTCATCTTCTTTCGACTACTTCAAATTATTTATTGTAGCTTCATTTTGCCCAAATAATCATCTCACATCAGGTCGTTAGTCCCTTGGATCACTAAGCCCTTAATTACCTACTTATGTAGTCTAGGCTTCTGTCTCTAATAAAAGTTACCACCTTGATGCTCCTCGTCCTACGGTCTCAAAGATAAATTGCTTCCAGACATTTTAAGGTCTTGTTAAAGTAGCACATCCTGCAGTTAGCTGCCGCTGCTGGTTACGTCACGAAGGATCGACCAAGATCTATCGGACATAAACCGTAATGATGCACTACCCAGGCATCCAGTCGTCCCGCCATGGCTCAACAGCCACTCCCGTCCACTGCATCAAATCAACATAATTGCATGTCTCCTCGTATCCGCTGCCGGATACTGCTACATGATTAAACTCTGTCTTCACGCTGACGTATGCCCGTCGTCACCGAACCTCTGTTCTTTAATTTGTCGTCACAGCTACATATATCATCAGTAAGTCTTCTTGGATTTAATTTCCCTCCCGATTTAGCAACACCCATGAACGGATCGGAGCTGCATCACTGCCTCCAGACGAAGCTAAGTATAAGTGATGCGACAGGTGGAGGCTAATGACTATCAATTATGGCGACACGATCCAGGCGACGTCAGCGGTTAATTGGCGGACTGGAGAAGGTCGCGTCGATCGGTGCGCTTCAGGAGACGGCGACGGAGGTGGCAGAGAATGTCGCTCCGAATATCCGATCCTGGATTGATTGCCAATTGCCAATTGCCAATTCCTCGTGTGTGGTCGATTTAGCTACCCAGATATTGATGACCGGATCTTCTACAGTCGGATGCAATCATTTCTTCCTCCCCGTCCGTATTAATTAAAGTCGATCGACCGACCGACCGACGAAACTCCGTCGCCTATAAATAGTTACGCTGGCGTAGGATGCCGTTGAAACTGGACGACACAAAAACCAACTGGATAATAAAATGGCTCTGCTTCTTCGGCTCGTTCTGTTCGTTGCTCTGCTGCACTTCGCCTCCTGTTTGCTAGTCGAAGCGCGTCGATTAGGTATGTAAATTCGAGTTGACCAGTCAATAAATTGTGTGTGTCCTTATCTTCCTTCCTCTGAATCGATCTGAGTTAATTCCGTTCTGTATTAATATCAGACGGCTCGAATGTTGTGGAGGACGCAACGCCTGAGAAATTAGGAAGCGAGTTTACCAAGGTTACGATCGAGAGTCCTCCAAAGTCATAGTATATATGGTTTCTTTGTTTTTTTTGATTGACATAAATTCTGGGTGGCCACAGAAGAGTGTTGGAGAGGCGGCGGCGGCAGCGGCGGCGGCGGCGGTTAGGGGAGAATGGGACGGGCAGTTGAGGCTGGTGCCTTCGGGGCCGGACCCGTTGCACCACAACAGAAGCCCCAGAAAGCCTCAGACGCCATGAATTAACCTACTACCTACGGGAAAGAGATTTTGAGTGCATGCGTGTACGCATGCCTATGAATTATTGGCTAGTGAAGCTTCATGAGTTAGTACGGATAATATGCCGTCGTTTTGTCAATGCACAGTGCTGCGCTTTGTTTGTAAAGAATGTTATATAGAACTAATTACGTGCATTCGTAAAACAAAAACTGTATGATTGAATATTTGATTATTTAGTTTTATTTTTGTCCAACTAGTAATGGATTTTACGGAGGACGATCGACACATGATACTCAGGAGGTTGCATCTATCGCAATAAGGTTTTATGATGTTCCACTTGAATCCAGTGATAGTATTTTATAATTATATCTACTTTTACCCGCCATTGATTTTTATCTTTCCCTTATTTTCTCGTGTAATATCTTTTCTCTATTATTTTCTCTTGCATATAAATATCTCTCCTCTCTTTTATTTTTTTTTATGATTTGATATTTAAACATCAATATAATTAGTATCGCAATTTAAAAATCAGCGATATTTGTTTTTAGAAAGTAGCATCATAATTTAAATATCAACGCTATCAAAATCACGTACCGTAGTGTTGATTTATTTTTTAAAATTAATAAAGAAGTGCATAGTGGAACTTAGACATTGTAGAAATACACAATAGTTGAAATGAGTGTAGCACATTTAGTTAAAATTTGTTAATGGATTTAGGAGATTTGGATTTCTCTATGTAATAAAAGAAAATAGTGTAATGAAAATATTTGTGATTATTTAGTTTTGACAGCCCTATAATAAATTATGTATATGTGTCAATTATATTAAAATTATAAATTTTTAAAACCTTCTAATAACCGTGGTTAATGAATTCAACCTGATATCTCTAAGCATATATAGACTTTAGGATATTTCAGAAACTTGTAGCATTTGGAATGGATCTGATCAAAGCTCTTTTGATCCATCAAAAGGTTTTGACCGAAATCTATTGATAAACGTAGTAGATTTGGATTATGAAAGGATGATATGTATGTAAGATGATAGTGTAGTGAATGTCTTTCTGATATTCCTTTTTTGATTTGACATACCTATGATAGTTATATATGTGTCAATCATTATGTGAATTTGATAAATAAACTTTTGAGATTCAACAAAATAATAGGTAGATAATTATCGAAAATAAAATAGTGGTTTTATTACTTCATCAAAAAAGTACCAAAGTCTTTTGTCAATCTAAGAATTGCATAATTGATGCGAAATTGGACTGATTTTGAATTTAAAAAACTCTTTTACTTTAGTGGTTTTGTAAAAGCACTGAAATAGTTGACCATATATCATTGCACATGTTATGTTGATTAACGAAGTAATTATTTATTGACTTCAACAGTTTTTGTATTGTGAAGTAAATATTTTCTTTAACTACATCACTATTTAAATTTGTGAAAGTTATTGTATTACTCTACTATTTATTTGTAGTATAGAAGTAATTGACCATACTTTACTGCAACATAATTTTAATTAAATAAAATATTTTTACTACCAAAATTGAATGAATATATCACAAATATCTTCTAACTATAACCCAAAAGTGTATTCACAAAAGACATATTTGACCAACTTCGTATAAAAGTGTATCGATAAATTTCTAAACACAACTCAAAAAATTTATATCACAATGCACACAACCCTTAGGCACCCACATAGGAGTAGATAAATTCTATCTATTCACTTCTTACTTCACTATATTGAGATAATTATAATATTGATTCTTGATGCTATAAACTGAAATATAAAAGTACAATGTTAATAATTTAGATTCAAATTTAGTACTTCAGTAAATAGTAAGAAACAAATAACAATAAACAAATTATGATACATTTAGACTTGTAAATAAAAATTCCAAAAACATCAACAAAAGTTTGAAGCTAAAAATAAAATGCTCAGTATTTTATAAAAATAAAAAAGAATTTAACTTCTTCTTGAATCTTCATCCAAAAGTATTTCTTACATTTGTCATATTATAGAATATTCATATTCAATACCACCATTCATTCAACATTTATCTTAGCAATTAGTATATGAAGAATACGAAAATGATGGGTAACGGATAACAAGTTATACATCCAACAATTGGCTTAGTAATTACTGCAAGAGAAGCCACTTATATAAGACTTCTTGTTACTTAAGGTTATCTCTCTTAGAATTTTTACCATCTGATTTCACTCACCAGGACCTAGGGTTATCACCCCTAGGGTTTTCACCACCTGGCTTCACTCATAGGACCTAAGGTTACCTTCTCTTAGGATTTTCACTACCTAGCTTCACTCATTAGGACCTAAGGTTACCTCCCCCTAGGGTTTTCACCACATAACTTCACTCACTAGGACCTAAGGTTACCTCCCTCTAGGGTTTTCTCCACCTAGCTTCACTCACTAGGGTCTGACTTCACTCACCAAGATTTACACCTTGTCTAAGCTCGAGTTAGGTCTAGTCACTTGGTAGAATTCTCACCCACCTAACCTTCGTTAGGACTCACTCTTGCTAGTCATCTGGTCCTGACTAGACTTCTCTCTCTTCTAAGTATCAAGTCCTGCTTGGATTAACCCTTGGTCAAACTGACCAGAGAGTTAGGTATATTGTCAAACATCAAAACTACATGAGCTGACTGTACCAATAAATGTAACATATAATGGTAGAACCCCTCTCTCGGGTGTACTAGTATGATGTTGTGCATGTTCATCTATAAGGACTCGAGGGGGGTTGAGCTTCTAGAGTCGGAAGGATCCAACTGAAATGTGACAAGAATTGGCCGACCATAACATAGAGTCGGACGGAGCATAGCCCTTAGGGGTTGAAGGAATTTGACCGGCTGAGTGCGTTAGAGCTACCAAAGAAAGGTGGAGCTAAGCCCTGAAGTCTCAAGGGGTTGATCGAAATGATGTTTGCAGTCTAGCCGAGTCGATAGTGGTAGGAGTAATCTGTTTGGTTAAATGTCCTATAGAAGATCAAGTCAGAGGAAAGCAAGTTGAGTTGAAAGGAACATAACCCTTGGAGTCGGGTGAGCCCAATCGGTAATATGTTTCTGAAAGAACTATAATGCGGTGAGACACCATATTTGGGATTCTGTATGATTCGATCGGCAACCCCATCGCATTAACCTGACCACATTTTGACCATCCAGTCTGCAAAATGATTGACCATATGATCCTACGTGCAGACTTCTAATATCCGCCATATCAATATCCAAAACCCTAAAGAAGCAAAAGATGAAAATAATTCCAAAGAATGATAAAAATTATTCAGAGCCACACGATTCTTTTTAGCTTGAAATTGAGTTGTTACGGATTTAATCCAGTAATCAATTGTAGATCTCTGAATGAGGTTCAATTTAATTGGTTAAAGATCACTTAGTTCCATCCGAATAAAAAATTATGACCGTTCAAAATTTATCCGCTTGTAATCACCGATCAAAACGGTCTCAAAATTTCAAGCTCCGCTGCTCCGCATAAAAAACAATACAACAAGAGAAGTTCATTAAGTAGTAACCACAAACCTCACCATAGTAATACAGCCAACCTAGCTAGAATTAGTTGAAAATTGTTTGGAAAAAAAAAGTCTACAAATAAATATATAACAGATCAATTGCACAAAAATTAACCATATAATTGCATAAACTTACTTACTTAATCCACAATTAAGCACGCATGTTTAATTTCAGTCAGAGCCTAGTCTTTGAAGCCTTCCTGACCAGCAAAATCCAACACATAACTCGGTAGATGATGAAGAAGAAGCACATGATCCCGACGTTCATCCACCTGGAGTCCTTATCCAACCCTCTCTCCCTCAGCACATCTCCGCCGGTGAGCAAGCACGCGCCTCCATGCCCAACGGAGAAGCATTCGTCCCTGGCGCTCCAGTACTCGTTGATGAGCAGGGCGTCCAAAGGGTACCTGTAGAGAGAGAGGTAGTACATGAAGATCCAGTACTTGGGGATGCTCTCCTTGGGGATGAAGTAGCCCGAGAACAGGAAGAAGACCCCCAGGAAGACGCAGATGAGGGAGTTGCCCAGTATGAAATCCGGCGAGACGGCGCTGAGGAAGAGCACCAGAGAGCTCGCCATCAGAACGATCAGCCACACCACCAAAACGAAGAAGGCGAAGGCGGAGAAGGAAGGGTTGAGCCCCACGAGCCAGTAGACGGGGACGGCGAAGAGCAGGGCGACGACGAGCAGGAAGGGGAGGAAGACGATCGTGTTGGCCGCCACGTAGGAGGAGAGCCGGTACGTGCTCCGCGTGGCCTCCCGCATCAGCACGCGCCGCTCCTGGAGGAAGATGGGAAGGGCTTCGACGGTGGAGGAGAGGAGGAAGCTGAGGCTGAAGGCGAAGAGGCCCAATCTCTCGGCCACGCCCTCGGCGTCCGGCTCCACGTGCAGGTACACGCTGCCGAGTCCCAGACCGCCGACCACGGCCTGCATCGTGCGCGCCAGGAACAGCTGCTTCGTTCGGTAGATGATCTTCCAGAATCGCAAGCTCAGGATCTTCAGCTCCTCCGTGCGGGAGCAGTAGCAGCTGTGAAAAATTTCTAAGTCTAATGATAAATCTTTGCTAAGCTTGTTCTTGCAATAAGTCTCTGTATCTGTCTCCTCTGTCTCTGTCTCTGTCTCTGTTTCAGGAGGCAATTTCGAAGAGTGGAAGTCCTCTAGTTGCTGAATGATCTCCATGGCGAACTCTAGAGGATTGAGCTGAGTTGGTATTGTGAATCCCAGTCTTTCGATCGTCTGGGTGAGAGATTCCAGACTGCCATAGTGAGCTACCTGTTAAAGCACAGCAAGAATACGTTCATCATGAATTTTTTTCCCCCTTGAACAATCTCTTCAAACCGACTAATTTTGGAGACAACGGAAATTTTCCATGGACATTAGACATTAGACATTAGGGTCAATCTAGGAAGTGTAGATGGCCTTAGCGGATAACTCAACGTCACGAGTGCTTCGAGCTCCATGGGCATATGAAGTGTCCTACGTGAAAATATAACTCTCATTGCATGAGCTAGCCTTATCTCTTACTATTACATCGTGCCTCCTTGGGGGGCAAGTTCATCATTTTTTTCAGGTATCTAACTCATTGAATCGATTAATTTTAAAGGTGACTTACTTGGTCGAATGAACGATTTCCATCGACCACTAGAGTAAATCTGAAAGTACAAACAACTTGTTGCCCAGCAGTCAGTGTTTTAGAATTTCCACAAAAGAGAATTAATTCTGCAACGCAGTTCAGAATTGACTCGTGA
>JBAMIE010000063.1:5713377-5726293 GCA_037177295.1 Kaempferia parviflora
TTTAAATGTGCTAAATTTAGGAGGAATTATACTTTATTTTGGACTTTTTATACCTAAAAAAAATGAGGGACAATTAGTTAACGATATTTGCATGCAGGGACAATTTGACAAAAAATATATTTGATTCTAATTTAAATATGCTAAATTTAGAAAGAATTATACTTTATTTTTGACTTTTTATACTTGAAAAACTGAAGGATAATTAGGTAATGATGTTTGCATGCAGAGAGTTGAAGCAAACAAAACTTTACATATAGGGAGTGCAAATAAAACTTTTTTAACCTGGGACTGCATGCAAAATTGAATTCTTGATTGGGGATTCTCTAATTTACCGTTTTTCACCTTAATTCTTTTTCTTTTTTCCCATCTCCATATTTCCTCGATTGATAATTAATTAATAATGAGCGATTAACGATCAAATGATCGAGATTTAATCTCGTTCAGATCGGACGACTATAAAGGAGTAGAGGGTCATTCCAATTACCAGCCTTGACATCCTCCCCTTCGATGTGGCGACGAGAACTTCGCCGGCGGCTTCACTTCGCCGCCTGCTTTCCTCCCCTTCTCCCTCTCCGGTCCCACCTCCTTCTCAACTTCCGCACCAAGGCCGCTCGGCGCTGCCTCGACGACGACGACGAGGACCGCTGCGATCGGAGAACCGCCCGTGGCGGCGAGCCGTGGGACCGTTCCTTCCGCCTCGACAAAGGCCGCGGCCAGCACCTGCTTACCAGCCCCCGCGTCCTCGATTCCATCGCCCGCCTCGCCTGCCTCCGCCTCTCCGACACCGTCCTTGAGATCGGCCCCGGCACAGGTAACCTCACCGTCCGCCTCCTTCAGTCCGCCCGCAGGGTCGTCGCCGTTGAGATCGATCCACGAATGGTCGAATCCCTCCTTTCTCGCGTGTCTGGCCTCGGTCTCGATGATCGCCTTACGGTACGCGACACTGTTCTCCCTAATTCCCCAAGCAACATAAGAAAAATTAGTCCTTTTGGGTACGATTCATTAGGTTATCACTGGAGACGCGCTGAGGACCGAGTTCCCAGAGTTCGACATTTGTGTCGCCAACATACCTTACGGGATCTCGTCGCCTCTCATCGCGAAGCTTCTCTATGGATCGGGCAGGCAGTCGGGCTTCAGGAGCGCGGTGCTTCTCCTACAAAAGGAGTTCGCGAAGCGTCTTGTGGCCACTCCAGGTGACTCGGAGTTCAATCGCTTGGCTGCCAATGTTAGGCTGGTTGCCACTGTCGAGATGCTTATGAATGTGAGCAAGAAAGATTTCGTGCCCTGCCCCAAGGTGGACTCCTCTCTGGTGCGAATCCAGCCGAGGAGGGATGTGCCCGAGGTTGATCTGGGCGAATGGTTGGGTTTCACTCGCACTTGCTTCACTAAGAAGAACAAAACTCTCGGTGCCATCTTCAAGCAAAAGAAGATGATAGCCGAGTTGTATAAGAAGTCAAAGTCTGAAGCCAAATCTAGTAAAATTTTGGTACATGAGGAAGAAGATTACGACGGCGATGGTGATAGCCATGACGAAAATGATCCTACTGTTGATTTTCCGGAGCTGGATGTATCTGAAGCAGTTCAGTTTAAAGAGAAGATTAATGGAATATTGAAATCTGTGGGATATGAAGGGAAGAGGCCTTCCAAGTTATCCAATGAAGAATTTTTGCATCTTCTTCAGCTTTTCAATCAAGAGGGCATTATGTTTCGATAGCTCGAATTAAGACTTAAATCTGTGTTTTGACTACAAGTTCAATTTGGTGACTGTGTTTTCTTTTGTTTGCAATCACTGCACTAAAGGAGCTAAGGATGTTTGGTAGTTCCATCTTCAAGCAAAAGAAGAAGTCCAAGTCTGAAGCTAAAGTAAAATTTTGGTTCACAAGGAAGAAAGTGACGAGGGAGACGCTGACAGTGATGATGGAATATGCTAACAATGCCCTTTTCAGCAAGATGAATCTGAAGCAACTCACTTTAAAGATAAGATTGTTGGAATACTGAAGTCTAGGGGATATAAAGGGAAGAGACTTTCCAAGATAATGAAGAATTATCACACCTTCTCCAGTTTTTCAATCAAGAGGGTTTTGTGTTTCGATAACTAGAGTCGAGATCAAAATAAGTGATTCTGAGTGGAAGTTCAATTTGATGATTTTGCTTTGAAGGTAATTTGATTGACAAATCATGCATTTTGATTACCTTTGATCTGAGCATTTGCCATTTTGATATGAAGTACTATTCTTCATCTCCTCCCTCATTTGATCAAAGAAATAATCTTCATTTTTGTTTATGCATTTGCTTGTAAAAATATCATTGCGATTTGAGTTTGCATTATCCTGGATATTGCAGTTTGATAATTAATGACAATTCCAATTTAATTTTGGTCTACTAACCATATTCTGCTGAAGGTGTATTCAACAAGTAGCAAAGAAGGATCCATCCACTTCTCTCCTAGCTAATGGTATTGAAGCAAAAGGTACAATTAATTGGTAATGTGTTGTATCTTTTTCCCTTTATATTAATTGGTACTGTCTATTTATGCTGTGTAGCAAACAATGGTGTTCTTTAAGGTCAACAGTAGAGGTGTGCATGGTTTAGTGTATCAATTTGGTAAGAAAAATAAAAACTAAACTGAACAAATTCAGTTTGAAAATTTTAAGTTCTTTGATGTTACTGGCTTATTATTGGCTAAGAAAAGTAGTTGTGGATCAAAGAAAGCATCTATACATAAGATTAGCTTATCCAAAATTTGATTTAAGTGAGGGCTTGATGAAGATTTATATTGGAAATAGTTTATTTGTTTCCCATCTATATATCTCTCATAGGTCATGAATAGAGCCCCAAGGTATAAGGACAAGGATGCAAATAAAAAAAATGAAAATATATTTGTTTTTTTTTTCTATCTATATCTCTCATACAGATGAAAAACAAGGTTATCAACATAATCATAAGTAAGGGAAAGGGTTACAAATGATTATGGGAAACATATTTGTACTTTATCCATCTATGTCTCTCGTGTAGATGGAAAAAAGATTATGGGTCTCCACGGGTGTGCTATTTTGGAGTTATATTTTGAATTTATTTGATATGCAAATGGAAAGACGATCTACCAAATTTAAATGAAATTTGGACATTTAGATTATATAAAAAAAATTATGGACAAGGTCATGCTCGAAACAAGAGAAAAAGATAAAGAAATTTAAGTAGTGAAAATAATATTGACCTTTTTTCATATCTATATTTTACAAATGCAAAAGAAGGAAATAAATAATTTTTTTTTTTTAGAAGGGAAAAAGAAGTATGTTGGGAAATTATATAAGCAATTGCATATGAAGAGGAAATATTATTGATCATTTGTTTATCATTGAAAAGAATATATACATAGATATTTGTAGATACATAACCATCTTGAAACTTTCATGCTTATGAATTTACATAACTTAGAAGGTTATTAGAGATGATGGATTATATAGCAATGAGGGAGTTTATGGAGTATTGAGGATTTACGTGCACTCACATACATATGTTATTTTACAACACTCTCTTGGATGTCTATAATTAAGGAATTCGCTTCGCTTCATTAAAACTGTACTAGGAAAAACCTGATAGAAAAAATTTAATGAGGAAAAAGAGTACATTATTTTGTAACTGTATCACTATAGATTTACCTAACAATATAATATGGTATAGTGAAAATTTATTCCTCCTGTTTGAAATATCATTTGAGATCTCTGTATTGCCGCATTCCAATACCATGTAATAATTTCTTAATTGTTGTTGTAGAAAATGCTTTGGTGAATAAATCTGTCAAATTATCGCTAGAATGAATCTGTTGAACTTTAATATCACCATTCTTTTGTAGATTATGAGTGAAGAACTTTGGTAAAATATGTTTAATTCTATCCCCTTTGATGTACCCTTCCTTTAATTGAGCTATACATGCCGCATTGTCTTCATATAATATTGTTGAAATTTTCTTGTTAGTAACTAAATCACATTTTTTCTTGATATGTTGAATCATTGATCTCAACCAAACACATTCTTGACTTGTTGAAGAATATGTTATGGGCATCCATATCCATATGTATATGTTATTTTTTAACATCCTGAAGAATACCCTCCATTTATCTTATATAAGAAGAGAAGCCTAAGGGAGGGACACACTTTATGGAGAGAAGCTAAAACTATGCATTTTATCTAGAGAAATCCAAAGAACGTACCTCATTAAGGACATCATTGTAACCAACATGTTCCTTCTGGTAGTAAGTCCTTACGGAAGGGACTGATGGATAATATATAAGGTGTTGTCATCAATGAGGTCTGAGAGTTAAATTCTAGTGAAACCAGGTGTCTGTCCTCCCATATGTACTAGTCACTGTATGAGCTAGTAATCTCATGATTTACCTCCTTCGTGTTAACTCTGGGACAGATTAACGAAGATATTTAGAGTGAACGATTTATTTTTTATCACTAATGTTCTTTTTGATAATAATCTAAGGATGGATTGAACGTTGAAGATGTGTAAATTATCTTGTACCATATATATGTTCCTTCTAGTAGTAACCGTCGTCGGAAAGTCAGGACATAGCTCCGGCTCAGGAGGTTGACGAGTCAGGAAATCAACAATTCAGGAGGTTGGCTCGATTGGTCAGATCCGGTTAGAGACTGATTATATCTGCTTTGACCAAGTCCGAAAACATGTCACATGACTCCTATGTTGATCAAATCTGTCTTACCACGTCATTCTCTTTTTCAAATTACTAACACACTTCCTATTTAAATATCTTTGGAAGTCATTAATATCTTAAATTATCATTGATTCGGATATAATAGTTGCAGCTGAGGTTATCAGCTAGGATCTTAAGATTGAAATTTGATACGTTCAATAATATATCTTTCTTATATTTTAATTACATTAATAGCTAGTAATCATTTTTGATTTATCTCCTCCATATTAATCTAGGAATGGATTGACATAGAGGGGACGAACAAATCTCTTTTTAACAAATGATAGTAACTTAGCTATTTTGATATTTATTATTAAAATTTATTACGATCTAATTGTCCCCAAATCCATGCTACGTAAGGCACAATCCGATATCGTAGGCGTCGGCGAGAAGCCTGGGCACCGGAATGACCGTCAACGGCGCCGCCCTCTGCAGCGTCAGCCCGTAGGCCTCCTCCATGTCCAGCTTGTCCGGCGTCTGCCCCTCCGGGAGCCTCCAGTCGAAGGCGTGCACCAGCGTCGCCGTCATCAGCTGCACCATCCGAATGCCCAGGCTCATCCCCGCGCAGATCCGGCGCCCGGCGCCGAACGGGATCAGCTCGAAGTCGTTGCCGCGGAGATCCACCCCCTCGTGCGACCCGCCTGGGAGGAACCGGTCGGGCTGGAACTCGGCCGCCTGAGGACCCCACGACGATGGGTCGTGCGTGATGGCCCACACGTTGACCAGCAGAGTGGCGCCCTTGGGCACGGTGAAGCCCCCCACCTCGCACGCCTCCGACGCCACCCGCGGCAGCGACAGCGGAGTCGAAGGGTGCAGCCGGAACGTCTCCTTCACCACCGCCTGCAGCAGGGGAAGGTTCGGCAGGTCCGCCTCCTGCACCAGCCGCGCTTTGCCCACCGCCGCGTCCAGCTCCACTTGCGCTCGACGGAGCACGGCCGGGTGCCGGATCAGCTCCGCTAGCGCCCACTCCACCGTGCTCGACGACGTGTCCGTTCCCGCCGTGAACAAGTTCTGCTCAAAAGTCAAAATCAATCCACTCTTCGTCGATAAATGGCAAAGATTGAATTAAGAATCTAATCTTCGTGATCGTCGATGATTATAACGCACCAGTAGCAAGGCCTTGATGTTCGTATCGGTCAGCTTGCCGCCCTCGTCGTCCGGCTTCTCGGTCAGTTCAATGAGTACGCTCAATAAATCCCTCCCTTTTCCTCCTCCTCCTCCTCTTCCACCAGCCGCCTCCGCTCGGCGGTGTTCATCGATGATTCCGTCAAGCATCTCGTCGTACTTGCGGTGCAGGCGCTTCATCCTTTTCACCACGCCTTGGGGGTCGAGCCACCTCAGCCACGGCACAAAGTCTCCGACGTTAAACTCACCGGCGAGCCTCATCAGCTCCACCACCATCTCCTTGAATTCTCCCGACGCCGCCCCCTCCTCCTCGAACACCCGCCGCCCCAGCATGGCCCGCGCCAGCGCGTTCGTCGCGCACACGTTCACCGCCTGCCCCACGTTGACCGGCTCCCTGCCGCAGAAGAGGGCGCGCACCAGGAGGCCTATCTCGCCCTCGCGGACCCACCGGAGGTCGCCGAGCGCCTTGGCACTGAAAAGGTGAATGGAGCAGAGCTTGCGGAGGTGACGCCAGCGCGGGCCGTATGGCGCGAACACGAGATCCTGGTAGTTGTAGGCCACGTGCTCAGCGCCGGAGTTGGGCGGGCGGTCGCTGAAGTTGGCGTCCTGCGCGCGGAGGAACTGAGAAGCCACGTCAGCCGAGGCGGCCACGACGACGTCGACGGAGCCGAAGCGGAGGCGAAACAGGGGCCCGTAGATCTCGGACAGAGCCTGGAGGGTGCGGTGCGGCTTGGTGCCGAGCTGGGGGAGGTTGCCTACGATCGGCCACCCGCGGGGGCCGGGAGGGAGTGGCCGAGAGCGGCCGCCTCGGTGCATTGACCTGCAGTAGAAGAGTAAGACGCAAGGGAGCAGAATGGAGAGGAAGATCGGGAGAAGATCAAACATGGCTCTGTTTTCGAATAATGGGGAAACGACCACTGGTTTTCTCTTCTATTTAAAGTGGAACGAAGGACGACGATGGGGAAGCAACCAGTTAAATCGCTGCACTGTTATCACCTTCCCTTCCCTTCCCTTCCCTTCCTTACCGGAATTGAAGAAAGGTAGATCGCAGCGTGATCTCTCAACTGTCACCAACCCTTCCTTCGCCCAACGACCTCTCTCGCATGCTTACGGTTTGTCCTCTAGGTTGACTCACATTACATTAAAAAATACGATTTTAATGTACTACTTCACCAACTTTCATAATTCGAAAAATATATATCATATTTATCCTTCTATTTATAGTCACAATTTCATTACGAATACTTTTTTTTATCAAAAACTTTCCAAACGCGGAATAGAAACATGAACGTGAGAATAAAAATAAGAAACGCAAATAAGATTAAAAGGAAATCAAAAATGATTTTACAACGTTAACCTTATTTTGCTTTACTTGTTTTTTTTTTTTTTTTTACTTTAGATTTCCTCTTGGTAGTAGGAAGTAGGCCAGGTGGGCCGCGTTCTTGTACAACTGCTGCAGGCACGTCAGCGGCGGCGGATCTTGACGGCCGTTGTCGTCGGCTATAACAGACAATGTCCCCCGGCGGCCGCTGCTTGGTGCGTCGCCATTAATATTGAATTTAATTTGAATTATTAACTAGAAGATATAAATGTAGTGCTCCATACCGAAAGATATATGAAATATGAGATGAGATAGGAATAGATGAAGAAAAAATTAATAAAAAATTATTTAGAAAGAATTATAAGTATATAATTGGATAATTAATAACCCACGCGGAGGGCAAAAAGTTACCAAACATTAATATTACTGTCTATTTTTTTTTTTCAAAACAAATTATTTCCGAGATATGTCAAATGGATTGAAATATAAATAATAAAAATTATACATGTGATTCCTGTTAAAGAAGTATGGTTGGATCTCAATAAATGGAGAAATTGAAAAGGTAAAGGGGCATGGTATGCATGCTATGAACCATACAATTATTTGACTTGAGAAATATTAAAATAAATGTTAAATATGGCATTAATGCGTTAACATTGCGTCAAAATAATTATGCGAATATGATTGACAACAAAAGTAAATCACACGTTTGTCCAACAACATTTCCTCGGATGGTACTGTAGTTAAAGCATAAAAAATTATAATATGAGATATTAGAGTCGAAATTCAGCATGTTCGAGCATGTTTTTTCTATACCTTGACCATTTACATTAATAGCTAGTAGTCATCCGTGATTTACCTCCTTCGTATTAGTCCAAGGACGAATTGGTAAAGGCGCTGAAGGTGAGCGAATCATATTTTACCACATGTTTATCCAACAACAATAGTACATGTAAGGAAAGGTTGCGATAACATTTTACATTCACTCGAAATTGACCACGGGTATATTAATAATAATACCCTTGTACGAACAAACTATATCAGCCTTGGACAATTATGTAAATATGATTGAAACTACTATGTCATGTAGGGTTGTAAACAACTTTGTATTGTTACTATTGGAATGTGGTTAATAGCATTTGCAGCGCACATCGTTAAGAGCATTCGCAACGTACACCCGCCGCTACAGTTAAGAATATTCACGGCACACGCCACAATTAGAGTGTGATGCTTGCTACAATTATAATGTGATGTTAACTACATATAATTATCAGCACCATATAATTATAATACTACATACATCACACATAATTATAATACTATATATAAATACCACACGATTATAATACTATATGTACAGAATTATAAAATCAAAACTCAAACAATTATAATATCCCATAAAACCATCAACACCAATCATTGACAAGTTCGTTCTCATAGGCGTAGCCACCTACTGCGATCACTTTTGTTCCTTGAGTAATGCACTAATGCCCCCAGGATGTAGCACAGGCGGTGGATGCATGGTATGCTTTGGCACACCACCAGCGGTCGATTCTCAGGAACTGAAGTCCTGGGATATACCCCGCCATGCGTCTGATGCCTGTGTACCTGCATTTACTTCCCTCCATATCCGTGGGGCCGCTGATGTGGCGGTTCCATATATTTTTTTTTTTTTTGTTCCTTGAGTAATTCTTCCCATAGTAGCTTCAACAAAACTAGGTCCTGTGTTTACTGATGTCGAAATGGAGATTAATAGAAGTGTATATCAAGGTTTCATAAGAAAAGGAAACAAGCAGAGCAAAGAATAACTAATCAATTTGGAATTTATCCAAAAACATAAATTGGAATTACAACAAGCAAGAGATCTCTTTATTGCTGTAACTCATGATTTCAGGGAAAACATGATAGTTTTAGTATCAATTCTTCTATTATACTTGCTATCATCTATCTTCTATAAAATTGAATAATTTATCACACTTCATTTCACTGACAAGTTAAGAGTCAATTTCCTAATCACAAACTAAACCAGTGAAGAATTTTTCTTTCCTTTTTTAACAAGCCACTGCTCTATCATCACATGAAGCTTATTCAAAGAAGCTAAGAATCGAATGTGCATCATTACCGCATGTATATGTTAACCCTTGCTGAAAGGGAAACTAAAACAATAGCTTGTAGACATTTTTTAATATAAAGGTTGAGATTGGACAATATAAAGGGTTGGATTGAATGGTGTCTAGAAAAAGTAAGTGTGAGCTGGAAGCATATAAAACGAAGGAACATGACATAAAAATTCATCAATGGCACAAAACCCGATACTATGGAAGGGAGATTCAAATTACAAATGTGTCAACGGCAATTTACCAAAGGGTACACAAGATTCTGAATTTAACAAAAGACGTACGCTAATTTTATATTTTTCAAAGGTGCACATTTTTAAGTACATTTTTTATTTCATCTTCTCACAAAGTTTACTTTTTACTTTCTCTATCATTTCTCTCTTTCTTCTATTTCTTCTCTTCTGTAAATGCAACCTCTCTTATTTTTCTCTCATCTCTTCTCTTTCCTCATCTCTTTCCTCACTTTTTTTTCATGCATGCATACATAATGTGTAGGCATGATATACAAATTATATCATGCCCTAAAGAGCTCCGATTACAACAATATATTGCAACACTCAACCTAGATACCTCATTTGTACTCATTTTAGTTCCTACGGATTTTTGAGGTTGCAAGAAATTCAAATATACTTTACATTTTTTATTTCAACTTCTTCGGAGATGTAAAATTGTAATAACGATGAATCAGTAAAAATCTCCATGCGTGGACCTGATATGATTCCATATCGGGCTCAATATGAAGATTTTTGTTGATTATTCCTTATTATATTTTAACACTTTCAAGAAGTAGAAATAAAAAAAATGGATAGTATATTTGAACTCCTTGCAACCTCAGAAATCTACAGGAACTGAAATGGATATAATCGGAGCTCTCTAGGTCCATCAGTGGGTTTGACCGAAACTATTTTACCAAGTGTGCAGGACTTGACATGTTTTGTGGACATGTGCTGAAGTTTAGTTAGATCTGAGCACCCGATAACTGGCATGAAGTCTAGATAGGTCAAGGAGTGACCCGATAATTGGCAGGAAACTCGGCTCGGTTCGCGAGACCTGATAGCTGGCCGAACTCCAGTTAGGTCTGCGAACCTGATAACTAGTGGAAAAACTTAGTGGGTCAAGAGTCAAGTCAAGTGACTGCAAAGGGTAAGTAAGGTAAGTCACTGGAGGATAGTGACTCAGTAAGGACGCGTTCCTAGTTGAGGCATTTGTAAGTGTCGGTCCGATCCAGGGTTTCAACGAAACTCAAAGTCGGGACACTTTAGATATTGTGCTAATTTTATTTTACATGTTATATTTGGTTGTAATAACCTTCTTTTGCAGGAAATCAAAGGCTGAAAAATGGGCATCCAGGCGCCCGGAGTTGTACTAGGTGCTGAGGGGCAGGAGGGGACCAGTTGAGGTGGCGATCGCTAGTTGGCCGACATACTTCAGTCTGGGCACCTAGATATAAATAAGTCTTCGGGATAAACTTTCGACGAGGTGGAGTCACATCAGCACAGTGTAAGCTCTCGAAGGGGATTCCAGGTGCCCGGAGATAGCCTATATAAAGGCCTTCGACCAGCAGTTGCAAAACATCAATTCCAACAACTTTTGCTCTTTTATGTTGCTCCGAAGATGACTCTATGATGTCATAACATTGCTCCGACAACCTGTGATCAAGCTCTGCTAATTTCTTTGTTGTTGGTAACTTTAATTTATAAGTTCTTATACTTCAATTCTGTAACTATTCAATTGATTAGTGGATTTCTTAACGAAAACACTCTCACGTGCGGGCCCTGAAGTAGGAGTTGTTGGAGCAATCTAGGTACTCTAGGTTTTGATATTTGGGCAAAGGTTAAAGTTAGGGTTATTATTGTATCTAATATGCATTGTCAGTATGCTGGAGATAGATACAACAGGTGAAGTCCAAGTGTTATCTTGGCAAAGGAGGAAAGTCCAAGTAGAGGCTTGGCTGCATAAGTCCAAAAAGGAGCATTGGCGGCGTAAGCCCAAGTGGGACTTGGCATTGGAACACACGACAATAAGGATCAAGGCCAATGGAAGCATCTAGAAGGAAAGGTTAGGTTAGGTTGATGGAAGATGCCTAGAAGGCTAGGTTAGGTTGGTCGGGCGAGGACGAGTGCTGAGGGAATATACTCGGGGTAAAAACTCTAGGTTTAGAGTTGTACCAGTCGCCTGGTACTATGACCAGGCGACTGGTAACGGGCAGATCATGTTTTTGGTGAGCTGATTGCCTATATAAATCAAGCCTTGTGTGCTTGGTATGACAGACAAAATTTGGTGTGAGTAACATCAAATTAGTAGTCGTGTGTTTGTGTGCATCCGAGAGTTCTCGGAAGAGTTGTGGCGAGGTTTTTCCACCCACAAGGAGTTACACGAGCTAGCCAGAGTTTCCGGGGAGTCATCCACCAACAGATCGGGATCGTCCACCTTACGGACAGCCGTGGAGTAGGAGCCCTAATCTTCGAACCACGTAAATTGGTTTGTCTTTGTTTTGTCTTTCTTTTGTTAGTTTTATTTTGTATTTCCGTAGCGTAATCTAACGAGTGTAGGAAGACAAGGGTTTTGGGGTGCCGGCATATTCACCCCCTCTAGCCGGCGGTCAAAGCCCCAACAAGTGGTATTAGAGTAAGGAGAGCTCTTCATTGGACTAATTGCCAAGAGAGTACGACTAGAGTTGATTTGGAGAAGGAGATGGAGTCGGAAGGTCCGCTAGGATGGGACATGCGGATTCCACCTCTGTACGAGAGCAAGGACTTCCAATATTGGAAGAATCTCATGGTAAGTTGGTTCCAAATAGATTGGAACTAATGGATGATGTTGGAGGAGCCTTTTGAAGCCCCGACCGACAAGAAGGGGAAGCGTCTTCGATCTCGGTATTGGACCGAGAATCAAAGGGATCAAAAGAAGACCAATAAGAAGGTAATTAGCATTTGATAAATTCATTGTCTTCTAATGTTTTGTCAAGTGTAGGTGAGTACACAAGTGCAAGTTATCTTTGGAAAAAGATCATTATATTTCATGAGAATCCTGCACAAGTACAAGGAGTAGAGGAGCCCAAAGAGTCGGGCTCATCGAACCAAGAGAAGGATAATTTAGAAGTTGACTCGGAGTCAACATCGAATGAAGATGAAGAAAGAGAATCCACCTCTTCGAATGAGGAAGAGGTGGAAGCATCCACATCGTCAAGGAAGGAGAAAGAAGTGGAAGCTTCTACATCTTCAAGTGAGGAAGAAGTGGAGCGGTCCACCTCATCAGGGGACGAAGAGGAGGAAAGCCGACCCTCAACGTCAACCATCGAGAAGAAGATAAAAAGCTACATTAAGTGCTTTGAATGTGGTGAGATGAGACACTACAAGAGTAAGTGTCCTATGCTCAGAAAGGTAAAGAAGGTAGATCTTAAACTCAAGTCAATTCGATTTGAAACTAATTTGAGTTGTAGGGCAAAGAAGGACAAGAAGCACATTAGGTGCTTTACGTGTGGAGTGTATGTGCACTACCACACCAAATGCTCAAGGAGAGGAGAGCTCAAGAAATTGGCACATTTGAAGAAATGGGAGAAGAAGAAGAGGAGCACAAGTCAGGGGGAGCTTCTAAGGTAAAAGGGAAGGTAATCCCTAACTTGGTCTTTA
>JBAMIE010000063.1:5728519-5744842 GCA_037177295.1 Kaempferia parviflora
CTAATGTGAATGTAAGTTTACTTAATTACATTACATTTTATGCTTTTACTTCAATGTATTAAACTATTAACATATTGTTGAAATGAATTTAGGTTGATCAATCTACCATCATTCAAACACCAATATTTATCAAAGGTGGTAGAAATTACACCACAATCTCCGGACTTCGATCAATCTCTAGTGATTCGAGACAAGTTCAATCAATGTCTCAACCAGTGTCAAAGTCTAGGTGTGGGCCAAATATCTCGAAGAAGAAGAGAATAACTTCATCACAGTCTTCTGTCTACAAGAAATGATCATAGCTTGTTTTATGAATTGTGGATTTTTACTTTTGGTGATGTCAGTTATGTTGTGTATTTGTATTACTGTACTAGTGGTTGTTTTGGTACTGGTGGTTGTTATATTTTGGTTAGGTTTGATGTTTTAGTGTAGAAGTATGTTTTGGAATGATGGATATATGTTTTGGTGAGTACTTTGCATTGGCTTATGAATGGAATGGAGAACTTGCTCATTAATAGCTTTCTTCCAAATTCTGTATATTTTGTAGCGTGCAATTAGGATTCTGGTTCATTTGCTTACAAGAAATAAATAATGCGTGCAATTAGGTATGTTTGTGTGTCAACTTCTGATCAACCTTCACAGAATTTGCTTAATATTTTTTGTTGTTTGAAGTCATTCCTCTTAGCGAGCTGATATTGAGATGTTACCTTAAACTTTGTTAACAATAGAGATGTTATATGACTGGAATCAAATGGAATTGGTTCTAGAATAGGAGATATACACAGAGAGGTTAAATGACTGGAATCGGATGTTATATGACTGGCACCTGCGAAGTTAACCTTCCTGTTTTCATCATTTAGGAAGGTTAAAAAAACTAACTATATCACTTGCTTATTTCATAAGATAAAAGGGACCATTATAATATTTGCACCAACAAGAACCATAACTAATTGATCATTCAGTTTGGTAATGAGTGATACAAAGTTTGGTAATGAGTGATACAACAGAAATGGGTAACAGAAATATAAATATCTGAGAACAACATAGCAACATTAACAATAACACAAGTTCCATTGTCATCACAGGTGCAAGGATTCAAATATTGTATCCATCTTTTCATATATCTTCGCAACTCTTGCTGCGTGATCGCGACTCTCACGTTCTAACTCCACTTGAGCATCTCGTAGCTTAGCAATTTTTTCAGATTTGTTAGGTGTTGTACTTGAACTGGAAGTTGAAGCCGAAGTCAAAGAATTGTTGTCATTGGAATTTGAAGCCAAAGCAGCTGGGGATTGTGTCATCTGTTTCTTTATAAATGCATCATAAGCTTTCTCTGCATCTTCTTTGCTCCAATATGATTTGTGTAAAGCACCACTAAATTTATTCACTTCATTATGTGTTTCTGCCCAACTATTATAAACACCAGGTTTACGTCCAACAAACACAACATATGTTTTGCCCTACATTAGAAATAAATTTAAAAGAATATTATTTTTAATGAGCAAAAGTATAAATTACAGGTGAAGTATAAAGATTAAAAATAGGGTTAAAATCCTCACCATTTTAACACAAGTCACGTTAACAAGTCCAACTATGTCTGCATAATACAATCAATGTTCAATGGTTAGAATTTTTAAATGTCAACACAAAACAATAGCCAAAATTACTTATAACAGTACTTATGAGGGAGTATATATATGACATTGTGATCAAACTTCCAACACTAGAAAACATAAATTTTTTTTCTTTTGCAAAATGGGACACAGGAATTTAATCGGTGAGATTAAATTCTATCAAGTGCTTATAACATTCTTGCTCCCTGCTGCCGATGATAGATGAATGATAAGCTAACATCAAAATAACAAAGAGAAAATGGTGAGAGGGGAGGGGAGACCTGTTGGAGAGTGAAATAGAAGTAGAGAGGAGAAACAATGGCAACAGGGAGCAAGAAGATATACCTAAACCTTACATCGACGACGAAGATGTGAAGCCTCGCGATTTCTAGGTCATCTGCCATCTACCGATTCGGTAACACCGCAGCAATAAGAATCCCATCGCGGTCACCGGCTGAACAAGTCTTCCGGTATACTTTAACAGAGATTTGGACGGAAGGATCGATGTGGGAAAACGTTGAACTAATGAGGGACTAATATGGGTCAATGGAAACATGAGGGACGAAAATGGGAACACACCCAAAAATGAGGGACCAAATTAGGTTTTAACCCAAAAAAAAAATATTAATAATTTTTTAAAAAATAAATATTAAAAAATTATAAGAGATATTTAATTTTATTAATAAAATTAAAAAGAATCGTTCGGTACATTGTCAATGATTATTTATGTAATTAGAATCCATGACAATTATACTACGTAGCAATAACTTTATCATAATGTCAAACCTCATTTATTCATTAGTTAAATTTTAAAAAGTAAAAAATATTTTATATTAACTAATTTGAAAATGAGTAATAAACTCTTCCTAGGATCACGTCAACTTTTTTTTTTATTAATTTTAATTTTAATAAATTATTACTCAAATTTATTTAGAGAAAAATATTTAGCTAGCGAATAATGAAAGAGAAGAAAGAAAAAGTAAAATAAAATAAAATTTAGAAAGAAATAATAGTACAACTTTCACTTTTAAACGTATATTTTATAAAAAAAACATATAATTAATAAATATTTTTAATTTATTGATCAAATTTAATTTTGATTATTAAACTAAAAGTTTATAGTAAAAACTTAAAAATAATAATCAAATTTTAATAAAAAAAATAAAAATAAATTACAAACGAAATCTAATTTTAACGGTACAAATTTAAAATAAAAAAATAATCAAATTTAACTTTAATCTATAAAAATTTTAAATTATTAGTTAAATCCAAAAAATTAAAAACTACTGAACAAATATAATTTGATTAGTAAAATACTAAATTTAATGACGAAAATAAACTTTAGCTAATTTTAAATATTTAATATCTAAACTCTTATAGAGAGATCTTAGCTTGTACAACTGTGTGCGATGCGTAAGGGTGACTATCTACGAGAGCCAGGAGGCACCTTCCACGCGATGTGCAAGGGCGACTATCTACGAGAGCCAGGAGGCACCTTCCACGTTGAGCAGACTAAAAAATCCGTGTGTATATATATATAGTCTATGCCATGATCTTATTTTGATCATCTAATTTTGATCTTAGGTCATCTTAACCTTCTCCGAGCAATGGAGTCTCGATCAGCCTCCACTCTGCTGCCCTTTACACTGAACCAGCAAGTCGAACCTTCAGGAATCCTCTACTACAGTCATCGGCCTTCTTCGATCAAATCAGAAATTCTGTTATGTTTCTGACTCGACATGATACATTGTTCTACTTCATTTCTCATTCCATAAATAAAAGAATGACACTCAACCATTCCACAGTTTGCTAGGGTGGATGTGGTCCAACATTTCCATCCATTCTAAACAATCAACCAAAAGAACGAACTCTATCAATCTTATAAACTATCGCACTCTCGATCTCACACAACCAGTCGACACCTCAAATCTTCCGAACCATGCCACTAAATGGTGTCTTCCTCTAACGTTCAACCACAATGCTAAACAATAGTGTCAGAAATTAATCTAACCTCATTCTTACTTTCAAATATGAAATCAAGACTTAAAATTATTAAACAGACTCAAATATAATTCATTGCTTCAATAAGAAAATTTACCTGTAACTAAAAAGAATCTGCAACAAAAATTAGAAGATATAACCACCAATGTAGCATCCAAAATGCATTATCAAATTGAAATTCACAAAAACAATAAAAATAAGTCGAGCTCTGGCATAAATGACACAAATGCTACTACTAAGTCTCAATCAACAAAGCAAAATAGCTGGAATAAATTGATACACTTTTTCTTCAAAACTCTCCTGTTGATAACAAAGCCATTGGGAAAACAGAAGTGTAAGGAGCCAAGAGTTTGAAACATTTGAATAAACTAGCGCCTGGTGGTCTTGCCGATGCCTCGCTTTCCAGAGAACAAATGTTTTGGCTTCAGGTTTGGAATAACTCTATCACCTTCTCCCTTGCGAGCAGCCTTGTTTCTCTGCCTCATTGACTTCTTAGCAATTTTAAGTGCCTGTTGTTTTTGAACAGCATCTCTGAACCCTTCTCCAGGAGTGAATCCACCAGGGGCACCAGTTATTGCCCACGATCGAGATGCAGACATTGACCTTGACCGCACACGCAGCTTCTTGTTAGAGTGTTCGGTGTCAATATCCATAGCTTCCCCTTCTTCACCTTGTCCTGCCAGCGATCTATCCCGTTTGCGACCCCTACTAGAGAGAGATCGACTACGAGCACGATTGACAGCTGAAGAAGGATCCATCCCAAGAGCAGATAGCTCTCTACCCATCCTATCAGTTGTGTATTTTCTGTCTTTATCAAATTTCCTCGGTACAACAGGACGGCTCTCGGCAGTGCTCTTCTTTATCCTATGTTCTTGGATAAGCAATTTCTTCTTTCTTCTGATCTCAGCGAGGAGTGCTTGCTCTTCTTCAGTAAGTTCTTTCCCATCCATTTCAAAGTCCTCAACTGCTTCACCTTCAAGACGCAGACCCTCTTCTTGTTCAAGCTCCTCTAACCTCTGCAAGATGTCGGGATCAACAAAATCATACACGTTGTGCCCGTCTAGGATCTCTGGCATAACATCTTCCTTCCACTCGTCATTAGCTAACAGATAACGCTTTCTTAAGCTAGCAGAATAAACACCAGCTCCGCCATTCTCCTCTTCCAGATCCTTCTCGAGCTTCCGTTTCTCCTTTGCATCAGCAGCGGCTCTAGCATCTATAACAGCTTGAGGAATGCATGGCGGGCGCTCTTTTGTATCGCGAGGCTTAGGAACTGCAACATGGAATCTGTTCAAACAATCATTGATCTTTTTTGACTTCATCTTTATTTCTACCCGTTGGTTCAAAAGCCTTTCACAGGCAGCATTCTTGACAGCAATTACTCCCTCATCTGTCATGGTACTCATAGTGAGTAAAACTCCCTCGTCATCCTTGGAATCTCCACCTTGGGCTATTATTGACTTGACAGCTTCAGCTTTCATCTCCATCACCAGCTTCATGTCCTCCTCAGCAAGCCCTTCCAATGGCTGCAAATCGATCTTATTGCACACAAGAACAAGTGGTTTGTTCATGAACAATGACTTGATGCTATGGAAGAGAGCTGCTTGCTGAGCAATGCTGTAACCACATGATCCAGATATGTCAAGGAAGAACAAGACTGCAGCTTTCAAATGTGCCAGTGCAGTGATACTGCACATTTCTATGATATTTCTGTCTTCAAAAGGACGGTCTAGAATCCCAGGTGTATCAATAACCTGATAACGAAGATATTTGTAATCAGTGTGACCAACAAAGAGAGACTTGGTAGTGAAGGCATATGGCTGGACATCAACATCAGCCCTAGTGATCTTGTTAATGAAGGAACTCTTGCCCACATTGGGATATCCACAGATCAAAATTGTGCGTGTATTTGGATCAATTGAAGGCAGCCTAGCCATGTGTTGCCGAATCTGCTCCAGATAAGCCAAGCTAGGGCTGATTCTCTTTATAACAGTGCACATACGACCCAGAGCAGCAACCTTCAAGCTCTTGCAACGGTACAATGAATCACCATACTTGAGCAACCTAACATAATCTTTTGCAATCTTCCCAATAATGTTTCTGGCAGTGTTAATCTGACCAAGAGCAAGCTTGTAGTGATCTTTGTTATACAGTACATGAAGCAAATCTCCATAGAATGGGTGTATGCCTTCTAAACGAGGAAATTCATCGATGATGGCTGACAGCTTCTCATGGAAGTTCTGTTGGGTATACTTTACCTTGCGCATATAAAACTCACGAAGGCGAGAGATGGCATATCCCTTGTGGACAACAGTTGGAGTTTGACGCTGGGTTCGTGAAAGGATGATGTCAATGAAGTCCTTCCCAGATGGGACTACTGTGATCTTCTTGAAGTTGTACTGAACCATCTTCACAATAAGTTAACTCCACAAAAGACTTCTGTTACAATATTTTTACCTTGCCTGGAAAAATATGCATTGATAAAAAGGATAATCAACAAGAAGATATTCAACTGTCCTGAAGTACTATGAAAAACTTGTCTACTGAAGGCATCCAAATGATTTGAAAAACTAACTGATATAAATTTATTTTGTTGAAGAGTTAAAACAGACTCCTTGTAACATAATTACACACTTATAAAAAAAATGTTGATCATTATCAATTGAAGCAAGACGTCAAAATCAAACATGCAGATATCAATTTTTTTATTGATTTATGTTCTAACAAACTCTTATTATCATAGTTCCACAGTAATTGAACTAATTATCATATAACCATAATCAATAAAGGAAATGAAATTCACACAAAAAAGGCAAACATTCATCGACAAAAACAACCTGATCAAGAAATTAAGATTCAAGTTTTGGGATCTACAATTGAGATTCAAGTTCTCTTTTCTTTGAATTAAGATTCAAGTTGTGATAATGTTTCCTTATCTCCAACCTTCAAAAACAAAATCCAATTTGTTCTAACTAGTCAAATGAAGTTATCTCAAAGAACTAACCAGTGTAATGTCCAGTGATTGTTAGTTTGATGTGGGTCTAACCTTCACAAATCCAAATGGTCAAATACTATACTTGACCTGAAAATATTATATCAGATAGCTTTGGCATTTACTTTTTTAAAACCACATCACAATTGAGGTTGTCAATTTACTAGACCAGTAACTTGAGAAACATGCTTAACCAATGCAACAACGTGTACCAGAAAATAACAATAAAAGGCAGAAAAAGATTTTTTCCCCCCAATTGTTTTTATTGGGATAACAATGCCCAGTAGCATTTATCAATGCACATTGAATGAAGATGTGCATAAGCACAGAAGCTTCGATAGGGTATAAAGTTTAATGCAAAAATAATTTATACTGAAACCTAACCATCTGTTTATTTGAGTATTTTTTCCCCCTTAATAAAGACAAACTAATATGAAAAATTATCCTGTGAAATTTTGAATTCAGATACTCTACTATCCTCGAATTGGACCTTTTCAATCTAAATCTCATAACCCAAACAAAGAAAGCAGCAAAATAACTTGATCATGATATTTTATACAACATGAGTTTGTTATATACGTATGTAAAGCCTATCCTACTTTACTATTACACCAAAACAATCACCATCGCAAAAAAAAATCTGGTTCACAAAGTTTAATATATTTTACAACACATAGTTTTCTTGAATTTGTGGTATCGATCGACTTATCACATCAACATACGCTAAAACCAAATAATGAACAAAGTAAACAGACTTTAGCAAAATCAAGCTTAAATCTTATATTTTTCAAAATCGAACTCTAAGTTCATCCTGATTGACGAAGAAATCACTCAAATCAATCTATGCTTTTAAACAAAAGTTTATCACCTAATTCTGCTGCGACGGAGTTGAAAATACGAACAACGGAATAGCCGCTGCACACTGGAAACTTGGTGTTGCCTGAGGGATACTGACCACCCAGATCGAAGGAACGAGATCACAAGAGATATGGGAGAAACGGATGCAGGAAGACCTATCGGCCGACCCACGTCCCGGCGGCCGCGAGATCGGTACAAGGATCGCGTGAGGATGGGGTAAGGGAGGGGAGGTGCGGCGCGGGGCGATGGGTTTTGAGAGAGTCCGGACTAGGGTTCCCTGATATATATTCCCGGCAGGTTTATCAAAAGGGCCACATAATTTGAATATTAAAAAAAAAAGATATATGTTTAACAAAATATGTAAACAACCCCTGTAGTTTCGCAAAATTTTAAACTTGTCTTAGAATTTTTTTTATATATTAAGATATTAAATTTTAATGATGTTTTAGAATAATTCAAAAGTATTTTATTTTTTATTTCAAAAATATCAAATTAATTTCTTGAAATATGCAAGAGCAAGTGGCTATATAGTGAAAGCCATAAAAATCCCTTATTTTAATTTTTTTAAAATTAAATTTTAAAATTATATTAAGTGTAAATTACCCTAAACTCACCATACAAAATTTCAACTTTGTCTTAAGTCCCTATGTCAGATAATATTTCTTTTAGCTCCCAATACAAAGTTTCAACTTTGTCGTCAGTCCCTGTGTATACATTTCGAGAGACTGTTATAAAATATAGGTACAAAAAGTTTAAAATGAGGTATCATTCGTCCAAAAGGATGTATCATTTCTCCTAAATTCAACACCATTTAAACCCAAATTTAATACACTATATGTGCACATAATTTTTAGGTACATGATAAATATAGGTACAAAAGTTCCATAATGAGGTTAATTTCTCCTAAATTTAGCACCATTAATTCGTGTGCACATATTTTTTAAGGTGTTTGGTAATTGTATAAGATTTTGGACATGTAGTGAATTATATGAATTGGTGTAGATTAAGAAGTTGAAATAAATATTCTCTCACATATATAGCGGAAAGTTGAAATTGAGTTTTTAGGGTAATTTACAGTTATATTAAACTTTTACCATCAAAAAATATCATTTAAGAACCAACCAACTATAAATATTTTTTTAACTTAATTTATATTAATTTCTTATCTATTTAAAAATACATTTATGACAAAAAAATAAAATTATTTTTTATCAAGTATATAAATCCATTCATAATGCAAATCCAATTAAACATGAATTATAGTTTAATGACGTTGTTTTCAATATCAAAACAATGACTATCACTAATAACTTTATTTTCTATCCATGAAGATGTTTATGAATAGGCTCCATCGACAACCAATAAGTTCCTTGGCATTATCTCTTTCTTAGGTTTAAATCTCACGCAGGCCTTGTAATGCTTGAGGAGTTTGCAAATTTTGTGATGTTGAGCCGTCTGTTAGAATTCACCTGTACTTCTTTATTACACCGGTAGAAGATTTTTAGAAGTTAGTTCGTCATTTTTTAAATTAGTTGGATCATAAAAATTGAATATTGACGTGCAGCCATGCACGGTGATTTCGCACAAATGAGATCCTCTGTCCCACTTTTATATGTCCCTGTGTCTCATTCATTGATCGGACGGATCACATCAGATCAGACATACTTGAGATCTGACTTGATCTGATGTGATCCGTCTGATCAATAAATAGGACACGAGGACATGAAGAAAGTGGGACAGAGAATCTCTGGGCCAACAACAAGGTCTAGTTTTCGATTACTTTTTTTTTTCAATTAAACCGGTTGGTTAGGCAACAACATGCATGATAACCTAACTTTCAACTCCCACCTCAACCTAACTTTCAACTCCCACCTCAACCTAACTTTTCATTTCCTTTATTGGGAATCAAGACAATCCACATCGAACATCACATTCATCGTCCGTCTCGTTTTCGATCATTTTTTTACCGTTTGGTTGGGCAACAAGTCAACAACGTGCTAACCTAACTTTCAATCACGGATGAACATATAAATACACATGATTATGGCAGTGCTTTCTCTGAGTAACCACTTAGCCAATTAAGATTAAGCTAGTTAATTGTAATCGAGGGAGGTTAATTAATTGTCCACTCAAATGCCTAGTGCTTGTGTGACAGGTGGCAATGGCTTTGTGGCTTCCCGCCTCATCAAGCAACTGCTGGAGAAAGGCTACTCTGTCAATGCCACAGTCAGAGATTTAGGTTTAGTAAGCCTGTTAATTAATTAAGTGTTAGTGGGTGAGTTAATCAGTGATTAGTTAGCTGATTAGTGGTTATAAATATAATTCTGCACGCAGGGAATGAGGCTAAGGTTGGTTGCTTGAATAAGATGAGGGAGCTCGGGAGGTTGGCGGTTTTCCGGGCGGATCTTGAGGAGGAAGGCAGTTTCGATGAGGCGGTCATCGGTTGCGACTATGTCTTCCTTGTTGCGGCCCCGCTCAACTTGACCTCCGACCATCCCGAAGTAAGCAAAGATCGTGCATTCGATTGTCTAACTGCTAGCTCGGGACTAAATCGATCCATCGTGCGGCTAATTGTAGGAGGAGTTGATAAAGCCGGCTGTCCGAGGGATCTTTAATGTATTGAGGTCGTGTGTCAAGGCGAAGAATAGCGTTAAGCGAGTTATTTTGACATCATCGGCTTCTGCGGTGTCCATTAACAAGCTTGAAGGAGCCGGATTGGTTATGGACGAGGAGGCTTGGTCGGACCTAGAATTTCTCACCGGCGAGAAACCTCCTACTTGGGTAAGTTCTAAAAATAGTTAGATGATGACGACGATAATGATGGTGATGATGATAACGAGGATGATATGGGTACAGGGATATCCGGTGTCGAAAGTGCTAGCAGAGAAAGATGCTATAAAGTATGCGGCTGAGAACGAGTTGAGCCTAGTGACGGTGGTCCCGCCCCTCATCTTGGGGCCCACTACGGGTTCGGATTTGCCTTTCAGTGTACTGTTGAGTCTTTCCTTGTTATCAGGTTAAGGATTTTTTAATTAAATTTTTTTAATTTGTATGGTTTCTTTTTTTAATTAAATTTAAAAAAACAATTAAATTAATTATTTATTAGCAGGAAACGAGGATATGATTCACAGGCTCAGAGAGATGCAGAGCCTATCTGGCTCGATCTCATTTGTCCACGTGGAGGACCTCTGCAGGGCCCACATCTTCGTCGCGGAGAACGAGCTGGCGGCCGGCCGATACATCTGCTGCGCCGCAAACACCAGCGTGCCGGAGCTCGCACGCTTCCTTCGTATGCGGTTCCCGCAGTACCCGGTGCCCGCAGAGTAATTAATTAATTAATTATTCATTTATTTATTTTAATATTTTTTAACCATTATATTATTTTCTACTCTATTTATAATTTAATATTCAAAAAATTATTTTATTCACCCTATTAGAACACAGTTCGGATCCTCTGAATCACAATCTCTGGTTCATCCTTGATCCAGTATACCGTAGCCGTTGGATCGAAGGTAAGATTCAAATATTGGTTCCCTCTTGATATGGTCCGATTATGATGTACTGGATCAGAGATAGATCAGAGATTATGGTCCAAAAAATTTAGACGGCTTAGAACAACTTTAGTTAAAGCGGCACCACCGATTAAGTTATCAAGCTACCAATTCATATTTTTATGATTAGATTGATAAAAAATAAAAAGATATTTCGAATATCGATTATAGATAGAGTACGACGATATGGATAAAAAGAGATCTTTATATATAATTGCATGATTTAATTGCAACTTTGTAGCTTTTATGGGTTGCCGGCGAAGGCCAAGTTGGTGCTATCATCGGAGAAGCTCATGAAAGCGGGTTTTGAGTACAAGTATAAGGAGATAGAGGAGATTTATGCGGACACGGTTGGGTTTGCAGAGGCCATAGGATTTCTCGCACCCAATGCGAGTGGATAATTAACGCATGGTGAGGATGATGGATGAATGAACGAATAGATCATGTGAAGATGGGCTAAGTTATATATTAATTGTTGAATAAATAATAATGTAAATGGCTGTTTTATATTCAATTTACAAGTTTGATCGACGCTTTAAGATGGTCTCGACGTTACTACAATTATTATAAACTAGATGATCAATTCTTCTCCTATGAAAAGAACTTTTATATCCACAATATACGCATAAATACCTTACGTACCAAGTCTCCTACGCTCTACTATGATCTGACAATTCTGAACTCTTTCTTTAACGACTAGAAATTTGATATTGATGTACTTAGGCTTCGATGAACTGTGGTTGTTCTTGGCATAAAGTTCTGTAATTTTATTATCACAGTAGATCCTCAGTGACCTACCAATGTCATCAATGATCTGTAATGTTGTGATAAAGTTTCGCAACCAAATCCTATGATTGGATGTTTCATAGCATGCTACCAACTTTGCCTCTATATATAGTAGATAGTAAATATTTTAAATAGTGTTTAAAAAAGATTATTTTTTATTTTAGAATTTTGTAATTTGTAAAGAAAATAGATTTGTTAATTCTAATATTATTATAATAATTCAGCTCGACATGGTTGGGCCAAACCAGACTAACCTAGTTCTTGGGATGAGTAATCCTTACCCAACACAGTGGAAATATAATCAAAGCGTCCCTCGTTAATATGGAACCAAAAATATACAAAACACAGGAATAGAGAGTTGTGTCAAAACTAAAATGAACCGTAAAACCTTACAAAGCTAGCAATGAGTGAAGAATAGATATACAAGTGCATCTCTAATCTTGAGACACTCAGTTGGATCGCAGCTCAGAATTGTATCAAAAACTAAGATGAATTACTGTTCCTACCTGTGTTACGTTCTTGGATGACTCATCGCTGAACTGACTCAAATTTTGACAAGAGGATGGAAGACTAGGGGCTCATGGCCACTGGGAATATTTGCTAACAAAGACGCCAAGAATGACCTGGCGTTTGTACTCCAACGTTCAAGTCAGAAGTATTGGACGAGATAATTTATTGTGTACTTATTTAATTTCATATAGTGGATTAGTAAATATTCCAAGATAACAACAAATCTCGTAGATTAGGCAACTAATTAGTTTTAGAATATCTAATTAATTATTTACTATGGTTAGGAGGAAGAAGAATAAATCATTACTCTAAATTTTAATATGGTATCAGAGCCTTGACTCTGATCTCTCCCTCTCTCTCAAAACTCTTTTCTACAATAGTTTCTGAAGATTTCTCTGCATCTCCCACTGCTCATACCACAATTCAAAATACTTCAGAACCAAATAATCCTCTTGTTACTATCAACATTACAAACATCACAAAGTTGACAACCTCCAACTACATCACGTGGAGCCTCCAAATCCGAAGTCTATTAGAGGATATGATCTATGTGGTTTTCTTGATGGTTCTCATCCTAGTCCTGCAAACAACTATTACTGTTAATGATAACTTAATTGCAAATCTTACCTACTCAATATGGAAGCGACATGATCATCTTCTCTTTAGTGCACTCCTTGGTGCGGTCTCTCTATCCATCCAACCTCTTCTTACTCGTACTACCACTTCTCGAGAGGCTTGAACTACTTTGGCTAATATCTATGCCAAACCATTTCGTGGGCACATCAAACAAATTAAGGACCAATCGAAGAATTATGTCAAAGGCTCCAAGACGATTTGAGTATATGCAATTCATCAAAAATCGAGTCGATGAACTTGCACTTCTGGGAAAACCTATCGATGATGAAGATATCATTGATAAGATCCCTGATGGACTTGAGGAGGAATACAAAGAAATTGTTGATGCAATTAATACTCGTGAAACACTTATCTCATTTGATAAAATTCATGAAAAAAACTCATCAATAAGGATGCATCTCTCTGATAATCGCAAGCATCAACGTCATTCTTTCCGGCCACCGCCAATCCTGTCAATCAATGTAACAATCAATCGTGGCGACCATCTTCTCCTTCTTGGCGTCCTTCTACAATGGTCGTTCACAATCAAAGACAACAATCCAATGCTCAGCGTAATAACCGAATTTCACCACGTCCATATCTGGGGTATTGCCAAGGATGTGGTACTCAAGAATACACTGCCAAAAGATGATCTCTATTTCAACTTGTCTCTGTTCAATACTCATTGGCTCCGACAACGCAAATACAGGCCCTACGTCCTACTACACCATGGCAACCACGTGCGAACTTTGCATCTCTTGAGACAAACGACACCCCCACATGGATGCTTGACAGCGGAGCATCACATCATGTCACTATGAACTTAAATAATCTATCACTCTATACTCCTTATGTAGGATTTGATGACGTTATGATTGGCGATGGCTTGGGTCTTCAAATCACACATAATAGTTCTACTACTCTTCCTACCCCTACTCACACTTTCAATTTATAAAATATTCTTTGTGTACTTAACATGAAAAAAAAACCTCATTTCAATCTATCAATTTTGCAATACTAATAATGTTTCTATTGAATTCTTACCTACTGTTTTCATGTGAAGGACCTAAGTACCGGGACAATCCTTTTGACGAGTAATGCTAAAGATGACATTTATATAAGTGGCCAACCTTCTCTCTAAAACAATCTCCGCTTGTTGCCTTTTGCAGAATAAAGGTCACGTCATCTGAGTGACACTCTAGATTAGGACACTCATCGTCATCTATTCTTCAACATATTATGTTAACCATTTCTTTACCTTATTTTATGTCACAAAATTTTCATTGCAATGCGTGCCTAAGCAATAAAAGTCACAAGCTTCCTTTTCTACATATAAATTATTTCATCTCATCCTTTACGAGTTATATTTTCTGATATTTAGACCTTTCTTGTTTACTCTATTGATGATTTCAAGTATTATGTTATTTTCGTTGATCATTTCACATGCTACATATGGTATCAAGGCGCTAGTAGAAAATCATTTTAAATTTTTTATTATCACTCTTTACTCTAATATATGGGGGAGAATATCAAACATTAGATTACTTTTTATTTTTTCATAAAATTTCTCATCTTACCTCTCCCCTATATAAACTTAAACATAATAATCTTTCCAAACGTTGACATTGACATACTGTTGAAACTGGCTTTTCCCTCCTCACCCATGCCTCACTTCCAATCACATACTAGAATTATGCCTTTACCACTGCTGTGTATCTCATTAATCGCATGTCCACGCCTACACTCTCTCTTTCCTCTCCTTATGAGTCTCTTTTTCATTCCCCACCAAACAACACAAAGCTCCGTATCTTTGGTTGTTTATGCTATCCATGGCTTTGTTCATATTCTAGTCACAAACTTGAGTCTCAATCGATCCCTTGTGTGTTTGTTGGGTACTCCCTCATCCAAGGTGCATATCTCTGTCTTGATTTTTCTAATTCCAAAACCTACATATCTCGTCATATCATGTTTGTGGAATCTGTCTTTTCATTCAAATCTATTCAAACTCATCTTCATCGTCCTAGTCCAGAACACTTTCAACTTGGTTTCCATTAGCATCATATCTTCCTGCTAAGGTTGTGTCACTCACCATGCCCTCAAGCGCCATGCCCCCCGTGGCTTAGCTCCATCTCCATGTCCATCACTTGTCAACCATTCCACATCCTCAGTCAACCACACACTATCTAAAATTCCATGTCTAATTACTGAAACCCCTTCATTTGTTCCCTTGAACATGCTAGGTACATCACCATTAGCACCTTTGAACAACCATCCCTCCCTTGTTACTCTCCTCGGACCCACCTCTCCTAACCTCACCCACCAATACCCACACAATGACCACTCAAGCCAAAAATAATATCTATAAACTCATTAAAAAAAACTTAGGGGGCGCTTGGTATATATTTGGTAATGGGAATGATAATGAGTTTGATTGAGGGGAATGAGTTTAGCGATAACCTAGGGGGGTTGGGTTATGAAATTGGGGGTATCAAACCCATATTTTGATTCCGAATCTCGTCTACCAAGTATCAGGAATGGGAATGAAGCAGCTTTCATTCTCATTCCAGCCTCCTAGACCCGCCTACTAAGCACCCCCTTAATCTTACTGTTACCATCCCCTTATATCATCACACTGAGTCACACTCAGTAACCCAAGCTCTCAAAGATCCTAAATGGCATCAGGCAATGTTTGAAGAGTATGATGCTCTTGTACAAAATGGAACATGGGAACTTGTCCGACCGATTCAATGAGAAATGTTATTGGTTGTAAATGGATTTTTAGAATTAAACACTTACCTAATGATACTATTGATAGGTACAAATCAAGACTTATTGCTAAAGGGTTCCATCAACGTCCTGGTATCAATTATCATGACACATTAAGTCCGATTGTCAAACCTACTACTGTTTGCTTGGTACTCAGTCTTGCAGTTAGTCGGGAGTGGTCTCTTTGCCAACTTAATGTCAACAATGTCTTTCTGTAGGGTCATCTGCTTGAAGATATTTTTATGGCATAACCACCAGAGTTTATTGATCGTGATAAACTACTTTCTTGGTGTTGAAGTTGTCCCTACCTCCAATGAATTGGTTCTCTCTCAACGGAAGTATATCACAGATTGTCTTGCTCGTACAAATATGACTGGGGCCGAACCTATCACCACTCCTTTTGCCACTGAGCCAATAGTTACAGCCCTTTCTGGAACTCTATTAATTGATTCTTTTGAATCCTGAACCATTGTTGGTAGTATCCAATATTTGTGTCTTACTCGTCTTAATATTGCATAAACAATCAACAAGTTGTCTCAATTCATGCATAGACTGATACATCCACAAGTGTATGAGAATATCGAAGTAATATATAAGATTATCGTATCCACAGGGAAGTGCGATTTCAAGC
>JBAMIE010000063.1:5810336-5820382 GCA_037177295.1 Kaempferia parviflora
TTCAAATTGTAAGAGGTGGGATGAGCTCCCTAGGCAGCGAGTCTCACCCAGGGCACATTACACCGGGGAGTTTGAAAAACTTGTGATGTTGGGCCGTCCACCAAGATCCATCTACGCTTCTTGATTTACCCTGTTAGGCCAGTGGAAACTTCCGTGGGGTCGGGCTGGTCACTTCCAAGATTAGCCAGATCAAGAGTTGGGTACCTGGATTACCAAAAAAAAAAGTCTTCCAAATTGTTTTTGCTGAACCTTCTTTTGATACAATGGATTAATACGGTTTCACTAATACGGTTTCACGGTTTCATGTATCATATTTTTGTGTTGATAAGCATGTAGCCAAACTTGAACCTTTTTGTAGTACTAACTTTAGGTTTCATCTTGTTGATATATATGGTATTTTGTGAATTTTGTAGGTTTGTGACAGGTTTCTTAATAGAAAGCCAATCCAACAATTTTATAACAGAGCCCTAACAATTGGTCTCAAGGATTATGCAAAATTGTATGTTCTGAAATTCTTGTAGTAAATGCATTTAGTCAATATGCAGCTCCATTAACATTCAACCTAAGTGCCTAGTGTTTTATCAACTTTTTATTACATTAAATTAATTATTAATGCATATTGTCATTCTTCCAATTTGATGCAGACATGAGCATGTCTTAACTAGGCTGGCAAACTGGGAAGGCATCAGACAGGTACACACTGTTATTTAAACCATCCTAATAGAAAGTTAACCTTTGTGAATTAGTGAGTATTGGATTTACAAACCAATTCTCCAGCATCATTCTTCCTAAAAATAAATTTAATGACTGCTTACTTGGCTGTTAAGTAAAAAGACAAAAAAAAAAAAAATGAAAAGAAATAACATGGTTGTTAGCTAGGAGAATAAGATATTTCCAGGAAACTTCTTATGTGTTCTCTTGATCAAACCATACTACAACCTTACGTCCTAACTAACTATTGTAATTGACTAAGTGGATCTCTGTTGGTAAGACAACCTGGCCTATAGTGGACATATCAACATCTATGCTTATAATGTTTCACATTTTTCTCACACAATCTGGCCTCACAATCATCAATCCTTTTTCATTAAGCCTATGAACAACATTGCCAGTTCCTACACAGGCAAAGTATCAATACGGCTATAAGCAAACATGTGTCAAGCTTCAAGTGCGTTCGGTATTGAATTCACAGACAAACAACAATAAAATCAATAATCTTGTAACTTCTTCTGCAAAAAAAAAAAAATAAAAAAATAAAAAAAAAAAATAAAGAGGAATCTTAGGTGCTGTATCCTGTTGATGAATACAAAATTTTGTTTAGCAACTCAACATCAGTGGAATTACCTTGTGAAATTGGTAAGACTACTAGAATATGAAGCAATATTCTAGCCTGTGTCACTCCATACTAATGAAAAAATTAATGAGAATTTTTATGGACAAGAAACTAGCTATTTGTTCCAATGGTTTTAATTGGTTAGGTAAAATTTATATTAGTATGCACATGGGTGATAGAAGTGTGACACTGTGCATTATGGTTTTGTTGGACAATTTAGGTGGTGGGTTGGAATAATAACTTGTGAACTTATAGCAACAAATGATAAGTATGTGGTCACTCTCCTTAAAGCTTAATTTACTCCAACGATTGTTTAAGATTTGATGAATTTCTTCTTGGACATGACTAGATCATTTGCTTTTCTATGATTTGTGCCAACAAGGAAGAACCCATAATTCACCCAACTTGGTGGTGAAGAAAGGGCATTTGTGTGTAATTTTGTGAGTGAAGAAAGGGTATTTGTATCATTTTATTTTCCATCCGCTGTTTTCTGCCTGATTTGGCAGTGACCGATTTTGGCTTCAAAATCTTCTACTGATTGATTAAGTTTTCCTTTGTGCATAAAATTTTAATGAAGTAAACAGTGAAAATTTTTCTTAGTTTTCCTTTCCGCTCTCCAAAATAAATGACTTAGGATGAGTAACTTCTTAGCCTCCATATGTAGGAGACATAAATTTAAACTATCAATGGATAAATAAAAGACACTATAATCTTCATTCATATAGGAAATTTTAACATTTTAAAAAAATATTTGGCTAATTTATGTATTTTATCAGTTTGCTATTTTTTTCTAATATATTGTACTAATATTCTATATTCTTTGTTATATTACCTAAATTTGTATTCTATATTCTTGCTCTTACTAGTCATGCTTGGTCCGGGAATTTGACAATCATGCCACTCGGCTTGTTGGGAAGTTTGAGGTATTTTCTTCTCATGCATTACTTGGATTGTGTTCCATTAGTTACCGAGATGCATTTATGTTCTCAGAGTGTCGATACATTCTATCGCTGCTGTAGCAGTGTAAACTTTATTGGAAAGGTTGCTGTACCACTTCTATGCATCAGCGCATTGGACGATCCACTATGCACAAGGGAAGCAATTCCCTGGGATGAATGCAGGTATAGGCGCAAACAATTGACTCCTCCAGTGAGATTGAGAGTAGGTTTTTCCTGAATTCTTCTGCTCATGGCTTAGTCCGTTGTGTAGGGCAAATGTGAACGTTGTTTTGGCTACTACTACTCACGGTGGACACCTTGCATATTTTAGAGGACTAACAGCTCAAAGCTTGTGGTACTGCTCTGTTTCCCTTTTTGTTTTTCATCTATGGTTTTAAGGTATGTGTATGGAACTTCATTTTGTTTAAATTTTGGATGGGCAAGCTGCTAAAAGAAATATTTTCGGACCTCGAGATGTCCTTTTGCTACTCTAAAGATCGCATCTTACTGTTGCGATACCTCTTGAGTTAGCACATATGTAGATCTTCATAAGACGTGTTAACGGCATGGTGTTTAAATGGCAGGTGGGTTGAAGCTGTTCGCGAGTTCCTTAACGTTCTTCAATCTAGTCCATACATTCACCAAAAGAAAAAGGTGCAGTGACATGCTCTTCTATACTCAATAATGGATTTATGACCTTCTTATTTATCATGATTAATACACACTTCAATGTTCTGATATCACACTTACTGCATAGTGCAGGCACCAACACAGGGATTACATTTGTATCATGAGCCATCAATTGACCAAGGCCCATGCTTAAACATCATGGAAGACGAAACTGCTGTTGCAACTAAGAACTATGGGGCACAGAACGATCATAAAGAGGAGTTCTTTGATAGTCAGATAAACCAAAACATGAAATCTGAGGCTATCGAGATTGTGAATATAGATCAGCGCAAAAATGTGGAAGCTGAAGATGTTCAGCAAATTGTTGTTTCATCGGGACAAGAACTTGAGAACAAGAACGATGATAAGGTTATTCACGAAGCAGCTGCTTCTCTGAACAACTCTGTAAATAAGCTCCTAAAGCAGCAGATGTCGATATGGTTGCTGGTGTACATTGCCGTAGTCAGGACATGGCCAATACTTGGTTCTGCGCTCTGCATTGTCTTTCGGAAACAGGTTCGGAGATTTTTATCACCACCATGGATTGGAAGATAAAGGTTGAATCATCTGATTATTGTTCGTTGGGGGCAAAGTATTATTAAACATTTGGAATGCACCTTTTAATAAATTGCTGGGAAAACTTGTAAAACCATCTATGTGCGATATAATACACAATTATCTTTAATAGAAATTTCGTTTTTATCCCAGACTTATATTATTGTTTTGCCCTTTCACTTTTATAAATGTCGTCAAAATATATTGTGTAGTTCAACTGTTTATCCCTACATTTTTTATAAGTGAGATCGATCTACGCCTCTATCATTCACTAATAGTAGTAACAATGAGTAGATCCACACACTAAAAATGGTTTTTTGAGGAGGGGGAAGGGTGAAGGTTAAACTACAAATCTTAGTTAAGTGACCAAGAAAATTGGGTAAGTCATATTTTTTTTTGGTAATCTACTTATCCAATCTTTACAATCCAGTCACCAAGGTAAATCGGGAAGAATAAGTGAGGTATAATATGCCCTAGATAAAATTTAAAGTCTTGACATTTAGGAAGCTCATCCCATCACTTACTATCGCACCATACCCCCGGGCATGAGTCATAATTTATACTATAACTCTAAAGTTCTAATTTTAATATATAGTCAATTCTTATTTTCATTTCACTTATTTATTATCAATGAAAATCATCAATTATCCCTTTTATTGATCATCATATTTAATCATAATTTAATATAACTTAAATGATCATCTTTTAGTTACAACCAACAAATTTATCAGCATCAAATTCATTAAAAAGTAAAATAGTAAAATTATTTCCTTCGTAAATAACATCATATAACAGATATATATGGGCTAAATCCCTCATTCGTTATATACAATGATATAACGGCATCACTCAAATAGATATTGATAGCAAGTGACACCAAGTTATCAATGTTGGATTCATGGTTTTTGTTTTTTTAATACCAGGCTGACCGGTTTCCGATCTGACGCAAGTTTCTGATCAGTTATCAGTGTAAATTAAATTAAGAAGTACTGATGTAGAAGTTCAATATCTTTTAGTTGTGAATTTTATTTGAAGAAAAATTTTTTATAAATATATAGTAGTTGGGAATTGTACCGTGGGTATTTAGAAAAAAAAATGGTAAACTCAATTAGCCTCATTGACTAGCCCCGGGTGGCCGGCCCAGCCCCACGAAAGTTTTCTACCGGCCACTAGGTAAACCAGGAAGCACTTACCGCGGGTGGCCCAAAAGCCCAACGTCTCTTAGTTGCGAGTCTCATTTGGCAGAAAAATCCCTATAAATGCGCCGTAGCTGGGAATCGAACTGTGGGTGCATGAAAGATAACTAAGCGCCCCTACCGCTGTACCATAGCCTCGGGGCAAAAATAATTAACTAGGTTGGGTAACGTCGAGCCTGGGTGACCGGCCCGACTCACGAAAATTTCTCACCGGTCCCTAGGGTAAATTAGGAAGCACTTGTGGTGAGCGGTCCAGAAACCCAGTATCCTTTAGTTGCAAGTCACATTTGGAGGAAAAATACTTGCAAATGCGTTATAGTTAGGAATCGAACTGTGGATATCTGGAACATAATTAAGTACCTTTACCACTGCACCATAGTCCCGGGTAAAATTAATTTTGAATCCATGGTGAGGCTAGAGGAGGGAGGGCGAATGGCTAAGCATTTAAATCACTTGTTCATGTCTACAATTGAGTTAGTATGCAATGTAGTATATCAAAATAATATACACTTAGCCTTTACATGACGTGATTCGAAACCTTCTATTCCTAGTGTACAACCTATGACTTATCGGTGAGTCATTTATAGAATTCCACTATACTTTCTCCTTTTTGAATGTCTTCTGAAGGCGGGTTAATAACCTTTTACAATCTTGCTTAAATAAGATTAAAAAAAAGAAGGTAAAAAAGTAACACAACAAAGAAATAATACAAGATTAAAACTCTTCTTTTGACTATGCTTTCTTCCATTTTACTGTCAATTGCTTATTGTTGCTGCCAAAACTCCCTTTGTTTCCCTTCTTATAACTTTCTTATTCTGAATAGTTTTTTATTGTTTTGTGATCAATTAGTCAACTCTTTACTTACCCAATTGTCTATTTTTGTGATTACTGAAATCTTTGTCTGCCAATGGATTTGCAAGTCAACTACCTGACTTCTTAATGGATACTTGAATCCACTCATCTAATATAGCTCATAGATCATCTGACAACTCCTACCAATATCTATTAGATCAACAATTTTTCTTTCAACCTTTCTACTATGTCGTCAGTGGGCTACATTTATACACTAATTAAATGAGTTTGCCCTAGTTGATTGTCTAATCGATTAATTCATGAACAACAATATTTTGATTACTGGCAAACTAACCTAAGTCAACTGCATAGTCGATTCAACTATCAGTCGACTAAATCAAACCTTGAGTCAACTAGATTATTCGCTATGACCAACTCTAAGCCTAAGTCCTTGCTTTAGTCAAGCCTATCCAAAAGCTCAAAATATAGGTCACTTGTAGACTCTCAAATCACTTAAACTCCCCTGCCAAAAGACCACATTTCCAGAACTTGTCTTGCTAAGAAACCTTACCTTCAGGACTTCCCTTTCTAAGACATAAGTCTGATCTTTCTATTTATCTAGTATGATTCGGACTTCCTTCATTGCATCTATAATATTAATGTTATGTAGTTTATACCAACACACTTGATATACACTTACACATTTGACAGACCATATCAGTAATTATAATATAATCCTAACTTAAACTTAGGTTCAAACATCAAAACTACGTGCTTATGAGCATATTACACTAATAATCCTTGGGCGACAGTGCACTGACAGATCAGATTTTAAATTTCCTCTTCAGTGTGGTCATCTCAGATTAATGCATTTGACGTATGTATATGACTTATTATTATTCAATCGGTGGATAATGTATCAGTAGGGACATTATCTTCTTGTTTGCAAATGTTTGGAGTGATTGCAGGGCTTCAGGTTAATCACCGGAAGTTGAACATTTATCTAGCTAGAGTAGATGACTTGATGCGGTTGTGACTTCTTTCTCTTAGGGCTTCCAGGAGGGAATTATTCCCTTTCAATATTTGGGGATGCCACTTGCTGTTGAGTGTTTACGGATTTTAGATTACAACTCACTCCTTGATTCCTTAGTACGATAGATTAACTGTTGGTCGAAGAAGACACTTTCTTATTCGAGAAAGGCGTAACTCATCACTTCGGTGCTTTAGAGAGTGAGTGCTTTTAGCTCTGTATACTACCTATTCCCCGTAGAATTATTGACCGCATTTACAACAGCTGTAGGTCTTTTATGTAAATATCCAAACATCTGGCAGTGTCTTGGGTGGATATGTGTAGGCCAAAGAAGAGGAGGTCTGTGATTTTGCGACTTGAAAGTTTAGGACCTTGCCTTATTGGCCAATGTACTTTGGCGGATGTATGCGAAAGAGGATGCTCCTTAGATCAAGTGGGTATATCATATCTATTTGAGGCGGGCAGACATATGGACTTGGGAGATGGTGCGCTTGGATTCCTCGTTAATCAAGTAGTTGTTACAGATCTGTGACCTTATCCTTACAACTACTGGGTCGTCAACAAATGCTATGCAAAGGGTCGTCAACAAATGCTATGCAGAGGTTGGCGGATTGGTTTGAGCAAGATGGAGGTATGATCATGGCTTATGACTTCTTTAGGCATCCCAATTCTAAAAGCTCTGGGTACAAAGAGTGTGAAAGCCTTACATCTAGCCTAGCCAGGCAGTTACACTTTGGATGCTGGCTTAGAGGCAACTTCCCACTAGAGATAGACTGTGCTATTTAGAAGATTAGTGCTATGCCTTTTGTAGGCAAGAGATGCAGATGCAGGAGTACTTGTTCTTTGAGTGTCATCTTGTAACGATCTTATGACAGGGGCAAGGGATGCCTACCTACTAGCGGATGCTACAAGTATTCATAGGAGACTGTCTCTTAACTAAAGCCAAACATCTTACGACTTTAATTCACTTTATATGGATAGAGTTAGGAACTGTATCTTTGATGAATGACAATTAGAGAGTAAGAATATTGTTAGAAATGCACAAATCTATATTTATCAGTTATTGGGAGTGTTTTTGATATGAGATTATGTTAGACCTGAGACGCTACTAATTATTCGATATTGTACTCTACACATACGTGGATATATATACATTTTACTTATAAAAGAACAAAAACTTAATAATATAAAAATCATTTGGGTTCTTGTATGCTTAAATGAAAATGCATATGCATTTAGCACTTCTTCAGTCGCTTCTCATTGGCCTTTGGTTTCTTCTCGTTCTCTATCTTCTCCGACGAAGCCAGAAGCAAAACTCCACCTCCCACTTGGTTTTCTTCTAAACTCTCCACGCCATCTTGAAAAAAATTTGTTATTCAAATGGCTAATATTAAAAGAAAAATTGTCAACCATGAGTCTTAACGTCCTACTGTAACATAAAACAGTCTTTTCAGTGTTAGCTCAAATTATCTTAGTAGATCTGTTGAGATTTACACCTTTGGATTAGTAACAGTCGTAGCACATCCAAAAGGCATCTCCCAAGTCTTCTACGTATTTTTTTTTTTTTTTGGTGAAGATCCAAATAATAAGAATTTGTTTTGTTAAGAATCAATCAACATGATATAACATATGGTATAACTGTTTTACTCTAAATGGTCATAGACAAGGATATGAGTACCTACAAAACGAAAAGAAAACATAATTTATATCAATAACAATGTTTGTTTTGCTTTTGTCAGAATACTTGTCAACAAAATATGCTTCCATATCCCAACACCAAGCAGTCCGTTCCTATAGAAGGTGGGACATAAAACTGAAAGGGGCTTTCGATATCTTTAAGCCAAATATCAGATGACTGAGAATCTCAGTTTTGAGTACTTCATGGAGATAAAACAAAATAGCACTGGATGACCTCGAGCACCTTCATACCTCCATGAAGGAATACACAAACAGCAACATCAGGTTAGGGTTCTGCAATCAAGAGTGAGGTGGTCAGAAAAACCAACAAAACCAATGATTTCTACACCAAGACATCAAAACCCATTACACAGGTAATACACGATAAGCAATTACCTAAATTTTATTGACCATAATCGAGTTGCATATGCATTCTGAGAAAATGACACATAAGAATCACGTTGAGCATGGTATGCAATTTCAAAGACGAGGAGTATTATCAAGGATCAGATTATGCTTTCCTAGAGCATTAAGCAACGAGTTCATGTAAATAGAATAATGGAACATGAATTTGATGCTACCAGGGAGAATGAACTTCCTAGGTTAGTCAATGAATTGGAGCAATGGTGTATACTACGAACCAATCACAATCAAAACAATATTTCTCATGCAACTCCTAGTCAAGTATAAAAATAATATACTCCCACCGGTTGCCTGCTATTATTATTGACTATAATACATATGCTGATTACACAAAGTTGATATCCTTAAAACAATAAGCTATGAAATACTCAACTGTGCCCCTGAATTATAATAGCGACCGAGGCAGCATAATGTTGCAGCAAAATGTGAACAGGCTCTAAAAAACACTAACAGCTGACAATATGCAGGGAGAGTATGCCATAGAGTCAATTTCCTACAGACAAAAAGGAAATATTCGTCAAATTAAAAAATCCTGCAATATTGAACCACAACAATCCAGCTGAATCTCTGAGAAACTGTGGAGCCCAAGCAAGACCAGTGTAGAGGAAGAATATTTGTCCATAATTCATTCCATTTAACAAGTGTGAATTTGCTGAACACAGTACAATAGCAATTGAATCCGTCAGTCTCCTCTCCTCCCGTCTATAGTCTCCTTTTTTCCCACTCTGTATAAATCATAGGAGTATTTCAAAGTGGATTGTATCGAACTAGAGCATGGTTAATCTACCACCAATTATCTAACCCTCCTTCCAAGTAATAAACACTATTGGCATTTGCATGTCCAATTAGACGTTTTTGAAGTGAGAAATCTGGAGTTAAATGTCATCATTAACAAGTACTGGAGTTTGTACTTGATCTTTGAAGTAGATTAGGTTTGCTGTAACACTTGGCTAAGAGCATCTCCAATGCAAGGTTTGTGAGAGATTTGTAAAATTAAAAAACCTCAATAAAAAAGCTTTAACTATTGTAGGAAGGAGATTTTAGATTTGTAGTTTAAGAGTAGGTTTGAAAACTCAAACCTGCTCTTTTGTCTTGAAATTGATGTAACGTGCATGAAGTCAAACAACCACATGTTATGAATTAGATCACAAAAAAGCTGACTTAGAGCTTTAACCATTGGAGATGTTTCAATAAAAATTTATAATGTTGATGTGGCATATTGGAGTTATAAAAGAAGCTCATTTAGAGCTCTGACGATTGGAGATGCCTTAAGAACTAGATATAACTTAGTTCGCATTGATAAATGTGTATGTTGACTAATTGGTTATGTTGGATGGAGTGCTGAAGTGTGTTGAGATTTGAAAGAATTTAAATCAATAAAAGGGAATAAAAGTCCACAGAATGGTTGTGAAAGGGGTGCGCCTGGCTGCGCA
>JBAMIE010000063.1:5848213-5858982 GCA_037177295.1 Kaempferia parviflora
AAAATCGAAAAAAGTCAAATTTTGAAATCGAAGCGTCTGTGCATGCGTGCCGTCTGCATTCGCCAACTAAGCAGTGTCGTTAAAGATAAATTTTAATTATTAAATCTATTTAAAAATTTTTAAGAATAATGGGCCCTAATAAAATTAGGGCCCTAGGCATAAGCCTTAATGGCCTATGCCTTGAACCGGGCCATTTGTTTGCCTTCTGTTAGATTGTCTAAATTTTTGTCATTGAAACACATGGGCTTTATGGGGATCAACAGATATAAGATGGAAATTAATCTGCTTTTTTATTAGTACACCAGCTGTACAACTGAGGTTTTTTATTAGATAAAATTAATGAAAATTTAACAAATTGGGATATATTTTGTAGTGTTTTGTAGGAAATCGGATGGCCCCGCTAGATGAGAGGGGCGAATAATCTTAGTAGTTCTTATTCTTATTTTGATCTACAAGAAATATTACAACAACAACCAAACCCTATCCCACTAGGTTGGGTCGACTATCTACAAGAAATATTAATCACAAAAAAATATAAACAAGACTCAAAAAGATAAAAAAAGAAAACCACAACACCTAGATTTAACAGTGTTCTCAACCTCCATGAATTGCTACGTCCATGGCCTAGGTCCTCAAACGACCACTAAACTTTTCTCCTTCTCAGTAGAGGTGAAGAAACCTCTTACAAGCACTCTTCTTACAATGAATAGCAATTAAGTACACAAGAAATAAAATGAGAAAACACTCATGTACAATTCTATTACAAGTACACAAATATTTGAGGTAGTCACGTGTCTTCTCTCCAAGTTGGCATTGCCTATGTTTATAGCCTTGTAACTTCCAACTTTGATTTTGCCCTCGAAACAACCTTTTATGTCAAGTAGTTGACTGTTAGGACCTGATCAATCGGCTGATGACTTGTTGAGCTGACTTGATTTTATAGTAGTTGTGTTAAATTAACCTTTTTAACAATAGACTATTGCCTATGACCAGTCGACTGATACTTTGACTATGACAATTTTTAAAGTCGAGTCTCTCCTAAATGTGAATCTACCATTGCCCACGCACACAAGTTCTCGCACTTTCATCTCACACAATCTTCCAAGCCTCTTTGGTGCATCTTCGGCAATTCTCCTCGTCGATAGTCCCTTGGATGCTCACGTCATCCTTCTCCGATCGTCATGGACCTTAAGTCATTCAGTCACCATACCCTGGTCGCTACAAGTCTCTATGTGTATCAACATCAAGTTCTATATGACTTCAGACATATAACTTTTTACCTAAACTATCAAAACCGTGATGAATCCTGATCACACGGGCATCATTGCACCAACATGTTTCCGTTGTTGAAAAGGAAATAAATTGGAGCATAACTTGATCCAACTTAATTTTTAAACTTATTGGTTGGTAAATTTATTAGAGTTATTTGGTAATTTAGGATTGTAACCTTCTCTCTTTTGGTAATTAATTAGAGGGATAATTGTGTTCTCAATTATGTGAGGCGCGTTTACCAATTTGGTCATTTATTTCATAGTTTCCATTAGGGTTATATCTATAAAAGAAATGAAGAGTCCATGTATAGATGCTGATTCATGTAGATAGGAAGGTATGGAGGAGTAAATGAATCATGAAGAGAACTCTAATTGACATCATTACAAGAGATATGGGAAATATTATTAATATGGCTTTATATAACATCTTGTTCCATGTATCCCATCCCAAATACATTGATCTTGCTTTTCATATTGAGTACGACCAGACAAAAAAGATCAGGATGAAAATATATAGCCAACCTTAAATATTCATGATTTTACTTTTTGTTCTTTATACATTCTTATTTTACATTGTAGTTAATGGATGATCCGTAAGAATTAAGAATTACCTTTTTAAGGGCTCAGAAGCTGTGTAAAAGGGCTCATTGCATTAGCTTAAAATTGTGGTGGTGTTTTTCCTCTCAGTGGATTTTTCACATTTTTTCTCTGTACTGTATGAGGTCCAACTACCTAGAAAGGGTACTCTTCATTCAGTTGCTTTGTGCATATTTTATTTGCAAAGCATCTTTAAACTTGTTTAGGTCTGCAGGTCACAATGTCACTGCCTTAATAAGCTTGCTTGCATGTCTTATACTATCACAGACTTTGTCATCAAGGCATTTTAACTTCGAGTATGTGTGATCTGCTACATGGATATTTATCCTTCAACTCTAACTTTATGCATGACTATATAAAAAAAAAAGGCAGTCCCACGAAGCTCCTGCCAATGCGGGATCCCGCGAAGGGTCTATTGTACGCAGCCTTACCTTGCTTTGCAATAGGTTGTTTCTGAGACTCGAACTCATGACCTTTAGGTCACACAGGAGCAACTTTACGGTTGCACCAAGCTCCCTTTCTTATGCATGACTATATTACTAGTGAAATTTAGATCTCTTAAACCACTTCTAAACATTGTTAACTAGAGTTTCATTTAGTCCCCTCTACTCTTTACACCTACAACAACAATTGGTTTTTGTTGTTGTCTTAGTATAGAATCTATTGGTCATCTATCAACTTCTATTCAGCTTGTGTTACCTCACAGAACTTTGCTTCCCTTGTTATTTCTACATGTGAAATCTTCAATCAGATATCACTGCATCATTTGCTCGTGGTGGATTAACAGTTAACAAAAGCTAGCTTTATTCCCTTTAGGCGGGGGACAAGACTATTGGAAGGACGAAACAATAGTTGAAGAAATTCCTGCCTGCAGACAAATGTTGAACATTTTTCATCCGTTTGATCCTGTAGCATACAGGTTTGTCTAATATTTCTTGGTCTTTCTTCATATATGATCTTTCTGTATATTGATTGGTTGCATTGAATGTATATTTAGATTATCTAATTACAACCATGTAATATTGTACCTATTGCCTCCTATTTGTTCTCAAATATGAACATCTATTTTGAAGTGAAACATTTGATGAATCTAGACTGGACTTTCATACAGAGTAGAACCATTGATCTGCAAGGAGTACATTTGCAAGCGTCCTGTTATTATTCCTTATCATAGGGGTGGGAAACGGTTGCATACTGGATTTCAGGCAAGATATGCTTGATAACTTTTGACAAGGACCAAGTATTTTGGTGTGTTGTAGCAATCTCTCTCTGTTGTCTTATTTTCTTGATTCTCTTGTAGGAGTTTACAGAAGAAATAGCTACTCATTCTAGAACTTTGAAGAGTCAAATAAATTCTCTGACGGTATTAACACATATTTATTCCTTTTAACTTCATTATTTGGCAAGTTCGATATATGTTTAATATCAAACCACTTTAAGGTAGCTTAGTGAGACAATTTTTCTTTTGATAGGTTAACATAGTCAGCATGTTTCAATCACAGAACAAGCATAACAATGAAGGTAAATGTGGATATGTTTTTGGAAATATTTTTGAGATGCTTTTGACTTGTAGAGTTTGCTGAAAAGGCTCTAACTAATAATTCACACATTCTAGGCACCTTAGACGCATTCAAAGAAAAAGAGAGATCATACGGTTCTTTCATGATTGAAAAACTAACTGGCAATGAAGATGGTCGAGTTGATCATGCTCTCCAAGTACGGGAAAACTGATCTTATTTTCACTTTATGTTTGTAGGCATGAATAATTTTGCATATGAATTTCGTATTAAATAATGGGACTATATTCATTACTTGGCTTTCCAAGCAAGAAGAGGATCCATATTTTGCCATTAAATTGCAAGCCAACTATTTTTTTATCTTGCTCCATTACTTGTTAATCTGCGCTATATGATTTTTCAAACCCAAGTAGAACCATTCGTATCACTCAACTTATAGGCTTTGATGGAAACCTAAGCACTAGGACAAATCAGAAATTGGGTTGAACAACTCACAATTCCATTGGACATAAGGTGTATTTTTAATTATTGTGTAACTAGATGGATCATAAATTGATACCATTGATAGAAGAGACTGTGATTTAAAAATATGTTCTAGAACCTTGCTTCACCAAATTGACTTAAACTTCTCAAGATTTATAAACAAAGTTTGTATAGTAAAGTTAAGTCGATTCCCCTGCAACTCTCACTCGATGAGAAAAGAATGCCTCCCTCAAAAAGAAATGCTAGCTGAAAACAAGGTATAAAGTATTATTTTGTATTGAATTTTTCTCTACACTCTGAACAATAAATTTTTGGTACCATGTAATGCCAACATGACATCCTTTGGCACATTTCAAAGCTTGTTGCGATTAACTCAAATTTGTTTTAATCCTATAATCACCTTCCATTTAACTTGTTTACCTTTTAAAGTTTAATGAAATTAACATTTTAGAGCAACAATTTGTAAAAATATAACAAACATGCCAACAAATGGTTATATTTTATTAGTACCAAAATAACTCTCGTGTATTAAATGAGATTCATGTAATATCGTAATGAGATAAAACTCAAGATCATGGTTTAAAATCTCATACCATGTCAGGCAACATGGTCAAAAGGTAATGTTCTGATAAATTAACAATACTTGATACTAGCAATTTATATTTTATGTTGTTGTGTCAATCATCTCTATGAGTATTGTGTCATTCTCACATTTGATGCTGCTTTGTATGCTACAATATGTGTCAAGATGAATTGAAATAATGTTTGTTATATTTTAGGTTGTGTTCATATAAGACAATATTTGATTATATTTCAGTTATTTCATTAAGCATTTAAATTGCAAATTGGATGAGTATAGAATATTGATGCATCTCAATTTCTTTAACTTTGGTATTACCTTTCGTCTTTATTATTGTTGGTGCTCTAGTTAGTGACTTCCCTTCTTTTCCTCCCCTCTTTTTTAGTGCTTGTCTCCTCGCTATGATCAATAAACTAAATTAAAAGATGAACCGACAGAAGTGAATCTTCCTGTTTGAATTGGCACTATCAAGGTAGAAGCACAACGATATTTATAGGATCACGTAGGCCTAGGTAGGGGAGGATTTGAGTAGACGACATTTGCTTCTTGCAAAACATTACTCAATTCAATTGTTGATCTAAATGAACAATTAGTGTCAAATGTGCAATACAAAATAAATATACAATTAAACACGATAGTAATACAAGATATAATGTGGTTCGGATATTTACTCTACATCTATGACTTTTGTCGTGCATGGTGTGTCACCTCTAATAGAATCCACTTCCCATCCCTAAAGTGAGGTAATAGATAAAAACTTCACAAACTGAGGATAAATCCTCAATGAAGATGAAACCTCTTGAGTTAAGAGTTCAATGTAAAAGAATGAGATTTTCACACAAGATAAAATCTCACGAGGATGAAACCTCTAAAAAAAAATATATTCTAAACTCAGGTGGAACCTTAATAAAATGGCATTTCAGCAAGCTAAAAAAACTCGACCCAGTCTAGATATCCTCTAGGGATGGCACTTTTGATCTTCTTCCTCTCTAAATAATATAAGAATCAAGTCTAGATGGAAAGCCTCACGTCTCACTAAAGTAGATGAAAATCTAACCTATAAGTGACAAGAATATTACTGAAGGAACTTCAAACACAAGGATGAAACCTTGATTTAACCTTTCAAAGCTCTCTTTACACTTCAAGAATAATAGAGGAGTAATAAACATATTTTCATGCAACTTTTAATGTCAAAAGAATCACCAAAAACACCTTTAAATTTATCCTTGATGGTAATCTCTATTCTTAGGTTGGTTTAACAAAACCCTTAGCGCGTAACTCTTAGAAATCCGACCTTTGCAAGCTAATAAATACTTTTGGTCAATCTGGCAAAATCCTAGTCACTTCATCCAACTTAGGTCTACCTACTAAAACTTGTAAGTTGATCTATCTTACATTCATACTGCCCGTCTAAGTCAGTCTTCTTAGGTAAAACAACCCTTAAGTTAGTGTCCTAGAAATTATAGGTTGACCTACCTACGACCAAGGTCACATAAGCACTTATAGATAAAACTCCTTAGACAATACTCCATGCCTAGAAACTAAATTGTATCTTTGCAATTTGCATTCACTTTTACCTGAACAAATCCAAAATACATCAATGATCAACACACGAGTCCTTGGGTCCAATCTCCAAGCTCCATCCTCAAGGTTGAAGCTCCAAACGACTCCATGATCTATGTTAACCCCATCATCCACGCTCAAGCTTATCACCTCAATCCCCTAAATCACATGAGTAATCCTACACACTTAGGGAAATAATAAATACAAACTTCTAACTTCAAGCGCTTTGCCAAAACATAAAAACACTGTGGCACTGTTAGACCTCACCACAAGGAAGGAATAATGTCCCAACAATATTTACCCATGCTGGCATAGTCAGCTGCTAGAATGATACAGTTTTGTCGTCCCATCCCAAATCTATTAGCATCTGAAACCACAATTTCAACTTCCACTGGATCTGTTTCTCTGAAAGACTTAAAAGTAAACTGAAAAAAACATTATAAACAATGGATATAAGGGGCTAACGGAAATGTAGACTTTCCTATACTATTCCTTCACCTAGATCAATAGCACAGAGACCTTGCATTCTATCTTCCATTTTGATGTTAGAGAAGTGAACAATTACTCACTAGAAATTGTTGACATTCAGGACAAGGACACTCTGCCATAGGGAGGAAGATCATCATGAAAGACATTGAGCATGTGAACATTTAGCATAAGATTTGTGCTTCAGAATCACATGTAAAAGATAGGGAGGATTTATCTGTTCAGTATAGTTTCAAAGATTGTTGAGCCTGAGATGGCACTTAGTTTATCTATCTGCTACTTTCTATGTTCTAGACTCATAGCTCGTTTCTGTCATAGTAGTCAGTATTCATTTGACAAGGGATCTGTTCATTAATTGTTAAAAGGATTAACTTTTGACAAGGGATCTGTTCATTAATTGTTAAAAGGATTAACTGTTGACGATCTTAAAACCATTACACCCTAGACAATAAAAGCTTGTTACAATTTATCTTTCTGAAGAAGTCTCCATGTGAAAAATTTAGATTTACTCAAAATAACTCTATATGCTAATATAGTAAACAATTGCACTTTCTACAACTGATTTGGATGATGGTGTAAAAAGTTGAGGCTCTCTCTCCTTTCTCTTTCACACATAAGTTTTAGCATTTTTCTTAATTTTCACTCATAATGCATTCACGGGTGATTATCTTTTTGTGTAATATCTTTGTTGCCATGATTATTTTTGTCTTTCTTTTGAAAATATTTCCCTTTAGCAACATTGTTTTAAAAAGTCTCCATCTGAGCCACTTATAAGATTGAATAAGCTTATGCAGTGTGGGAACCTTATGATATTTGCTTATGAGCATAGGTATCATGCTGGCTAAATTAGTCCCTAGTTCATTAAAGTCTAAACAATGTTGAACCCTTGAAGGCAATATTGATTAAATTAAACCAATTTTGCTAAATTGATAAAATAAAAACAGTAGCAAGTTTTATGTATTGCCACTAAATAGGTAATATTTTCGTATAAATTGCGTAGGTTGGTTAACATTCATTCTTACATCTGATATGTTATGTGATTTGTGGGATATGTATTGCTTAGATGAATGTACATAATATTTACTAGAAATGCTAAATTAAATGATTAATTTAATTTTTATGTAATAGATGCAAACTTTTATTGAAATGATTGCTTGGGTTAATATATAGACATGTGATGTTATAGATTATTGTCATTATAATAATCATTTTTAAAACATGCACTCGATATGCACTTGCACATGTGTCTGCATTTTTCATTAGCGTTATGCAATGGCTTGACAGTAATCCGCCTATATGCTTGTTTTAAAACCTTGAATAACCATGCTTCTATGCTTGCAAAACCTTTTTACAAATATTTCTACCTTAGCAATAACTACTCTTCTAGGTTCTGCAGAGCCTTCTCAAGTGATTAATCCAATGTGTTTATCAAAAGCTAAGATTATTGATGGTTGCACCTTCTTGACTTTGTAGGATATAACATTTCGACATCCATACCTATCAGTTATGAAGTCACACACGTAAGGACTAATGATGCTCATACCTCTCAATTGAATGATTCTTTCTGTTTAATGGTTTTAATGCAGTCTGCTTCTTTCAGTAATTACTGGCGTGATAAGGACACTGCTCTTTTTATTTTAAATCATTTATATCGTGATATTCCTGAAGAACCTTATACAAGTAGTGGAGAGACAACTAATCTAAGTGGTCCGGGCAGTCAAAGAGCGCCAACAAAATTGTTCTATAAGCGAGATATCATTGCTGAGGAGACCCCATTGACATTTTCTGACAGATATTCTATTAAGGAATTCTCAAGGGAAGTGAAGAATGTTTCCAGATAGTTCTTTGGCCTTTATCTATCAGTAAAACGAGTGAGTAAAATTTTACATATTTTTTGGTTTCTCAAAATGTAGCATGAACTAGGTTGCATGAACTTGTGTTTGCTGATTTAATTTTTTGGATTTAGAGATGAGATGGAAGTAAGTGTGGGTACAATTCAATTGGTTATGTGTTGAAGAACATATTCAAGCCACCAACATTCTTGGGTTCTATTATTTTAAATTAAATAATTATTACATAATCTATAAAACTTTAACCCACCTTGTACAACACATTTCTCAGTATAGCTATGGAGTGATAGATTTAGTAAAGTTTTAGTTTACAAGATGGAAGCAGGGATCACAGATTTCCCAAACTGTTAAACTGAAATCAAGCAGAAGAACACATGGTTATATCTTATGTTATTCCTGTGTTCTTATTGCAGTTGGATTGATGGTCTACCATGTGCAAGTATGTTCTTGCATGTTTTTTTTTCTGGTTCATGTAAGATGAGAAAAATGGTGCAAGGCCCTCTGACAAAAGCGGGCTTTTTATGGACTTGCAACTTATGATTGTGAGAAGCTACTGGATCAACCTATCAGGCTGAAATTTTTACAATAGAGTTTTCTATTCCTTGTCATATTTTGTGAAAATTTGAAAGTATTTTATTGACATATGTAGTGAACGTAACTCATTTAGCTATTTCATGCTTAGAATTCGAAATTGAAATAGTAGACTCCAAAACTACTCGTGATGATAAAGACCGAGTTAGATAATTTTGTAGTGTTGTGTAGTGATTTACTTCACGTTTTATGTTGGAAGAGCTAAGAATGTATGGGCACATAAGATAGCTAAGTTGGCATTGAGAAGAGTAGGAGTTAATGTTAGTGGATGCGTGATGTGTTGTAAGTTTTTGAATGATATAATGGAATATTGGCTGTTATCCTTTAGAAAAAAGACTGGTAATTTAGTTGAATAGTGATTTGCTCCACATTTTTTGTCATGACTTTGCATTTAAGCAAAACTGATCGTAGTAATGCAATGCAAAACTGAAATGCCTACGTGCGTTATTGTCCTTCCTTAAGGCGAATAGGAGAATCTCTGTACTTTCTGCTTTATTTCAAATTTTTATCATCAACTGCAGTTGCCAAAGTGAGTTCAAGATTATGCTTGTACTCAGTTCTATTATCAACTGATGCATTTATACTCTGCAGAAGTAAACTCAAAAGGTATGCGCCGAAGGGATGTTCTTTAACGCGAGGGTTGCGGAAGCCTTCTGTATAAATGCGTATGACTGAATTGCCATCCTTAAGTAGGTTAGTTTTGTTCTTTCTACGTTGTGTACGTATATATACAGTGAATTTTCATTTATTTTCTTTAGTTTTAAACTGAAAAGTATAGCATTGTATAAGAATACACTACTGGATGTAATGCTTCGGTTTTATTTTTTCAATGTTAATTATGTCCGAGTTATGTTTATTAGTTAAGATTATGATATCTTAACTAATAAAAAATATAAAAACAAATAAATTAATAAATTTTATTAGTTAAGACTTTGATATCTATGTAATCATATCTTAACTTTAATACAATATCAATGATTTAATAAGCACAATGGTATATGAATATTATTTTTAAAATAAAATAAAATATTGATTATTTGGACTTTATTTTTTCCTTTTTGTATATGTATTTTCTTTAGTTAATATAATTTTATCTTAGAGAACAAATAAATTATCTTAGGACCGAGGGAGTGTTAAGAGGTAGCTTTTGGATGAGTTTTCTAATGAATATCATTTCAACATCTTGGCTCTATTTAATGTTGTGATGATGTGAAGACCGATAGATCAGTGGTTTCTAAGGTGGGAGTTTTCGACCAAGCTCGGGAAGTTAGACTTGCGAACGCTAAAACGAATGTCAACGAGCGCTTAGGTGTTCGGATAAAGCTTCTAATGGTTAAGTCACTAGAGATATAGTAAACACTGAAGAATATCAAAACACCTAAGCATAAAAGACATATCAACCTATCTGTGTATTTATTGATTGGCATATCAACCTAACTGTATTTATAGGTGTAGATTTAGAAAGATCTATAGACAAGATCAAAGTAATGTTCTCCAAGAAAGTATAAAAAATCTAACAATTTTAGTCATTAATCTTATTAATCATAAACACTTTCACTAATATTAATCGTTTGGTTGTTGATGTCTTCATAAATGATAATGGCGAGTTGAAAAACCCAAAATGCCCAGAGTAAGAAGCTCGGAGTACATCAAGAAAAAGGCTGAAGGAGATCAAAGTATTAACCTCGAGGCTCGAGCTAAAAATAACTCAAAAAGACTCAGCTCGGAACGTCGACCTATAGATTTCGATGTCGCGATCCAACTTGTAAAATTAGATTATAGATGTTGATTTATTGATGCCTATTCATCGGTCCAGTTCAAAAGTGACAGC
>JBAMIE010000063.1:5859082-5869700 GCA_037177295.1 Kaempferia parviflora
ACTAATAAAAAATATAAAAACAAATAAATTAATAAATTTTATTAGTTAAGACTTTGATATCCATGTAATCATATCTTAACTTTAATACAATATCAATGATTTAATAAGCACAACGCTATATGAATATTATTTTTAAAATAAAAATAAAATAAAATATTGATTATTTGGACTTTTCCCCCCTTTTTGTGTATGTATTTTCTTTAGTTAATATAATTTTATCTTAGAGAGAAAAAAATTATCTTAGGACCGAGGAAGTGTTAAGAGGTAGCTTTTGGATGAGTTTTCTAATGAATATCACTTCAACATCTTGGCTCTATTTAATCTCGTGATGATGTGAAGATTGATAGATCAGTGGTTTCTGAGGTGGGAGTCGTTCGGCCAAGCTCGAGAAGTTAGACTTGCGAACGCTAAAATGAATGTCAACGGGCGCTTAGGTGTTTGGTTAAAGCTTTTAATGGTTAAGTCACTAGTAGGATTTAGAAAGATCTATATAGAGAGATCAAAGTAATGTTCTCCAAGAAAGTATAAAAAATCTAACAATTTCAGTCATTAATCTTATTAATAATAAACACTTTCACTAATATTAATCGTTTGGTTGTTGTTGTCATTGTCTTCATAAATGATAAACATTTGCCAGTGGCGAGTTGAAAAACTCAAAATGCCCAGAGTAAGAAGCTCGGAGTACATCAAGAAAGATGCTGAAGGAGATCAAAGTATTAACCTCGAGGCTCGAGCTAAAAATAACTCAAAAAACTCAGCTCGGAACGTCGACCTATAGATTTCGATGTCGCGATCCGACTTGAAAAATTAGATTATAGATGTTGATTTATTGATGCCTATTCATCGGTCCAGTTCAAAAGTGACAGCCCAACAAATCATTAATTCGAGTCAAATTCATTCCATTCCATGCCGACTCGCACACTCACCTTATGAGATCAATTTATAGTTGACTGTTAAGTCGTAGACCACCAACTTATAGTAAAACAGATGATTACGCTCATCCTAAGCACCCCTCACATTTCGTCCTAGGATATGTGAAGAGAATTAACTTACGGGGTCAATTTATAGTCAATTGTCAAGCTAGAGGGTGGGAGGAGTTTTTCTTTAAGGGCATGTGCTCGTCGAAAATTGATCATTATCCCATTGTGGCAAATCTACTATCCTCTAACCAATTAAGCACCTCATAGGGACAAGTCAAATTCATTCATTGTAGTAAAATATAATTATACTTATCTTAGGTGTCCTTCACAATCGGTCTTCAAATTATGTGAAGGAAGATAAATCTTGAGAATAAAAATAAATCTTGAGAATAGCTTATAGCCGACCACTATGTTGTGTAGAAGGTAGAAAGGATTTTTTTTAAGCATGTGTCCATCAAAAATTAATCTCTTACTATTAGTGATTAGACGGTGAAAGAGATTTTTATCCCTGAGAGATGTCAAATTCATTTATGATAATAAAAAGTAGAATCTATCACTAAGTGGTCTTACACGATCGACCCCATGACTACTTTTGAAGAGATTAATCAAAAAATTATAGTTGATTTAAGTGGGGCTTTTTTTTCGTGTACTTTGTCAAAATTCAAACTTTTACATGTAGTAACAACTCTGTCCCGGGGAGATGTCAAATTCATTCATGCTTCTGGTGAAAAAAAAATAAATAAAGAAAACAACCCATTAAGTCATTAACCCTTTTCTTACAATAATTCATTTGGCTAAGCAATCTGACATGTAGCGCGAAAATGGAAACACCCAAATCTGCACCAGGTAAGTCCTTTCCTTCTCCTCCTCCTCCACCTCTTTCCTAAACTCGCAAATCTCCCCCAATTCCTTCTTCCCCAAGTCATACGCCACTATCCTCCCCGGCGTCCGCAGGTACACCACCCCCTCCCTCTCCGGATGCACCGCCAACAGATGCAGCTGCTTCGGCTGCAAATTCCCCGGAACTCGCCTCGAGATCGCGTCCGCATCCACGCTGTACCTCAGCGCCCACCCGCCGCCCCCTCCGCCCTCCAGCGCCCAAACCTTGATCCGCCCTCCTTCCTCGCACGCGTAATGCAGCCGCCCTCCAGATCGGTCTACGCACGCCCCCGGCTTCACGCCCGCCGGAAGATCGATTAGGCGGCAGGGCAACGCGTCGTCGTCGTCGTCGAGGTCGATGGCGACGATGTGGTGCGGGTAAGCGAGGACGTAGAGGGTTCCGGCAAAGTAGCGCAAGGAGGCGGTCAGAGAGTCGGATTCGATACCCCAGTGAACCCGGCGCTCGGCCCACCCACCGGTCGAGGACGAGAAGACCTCGATCTGCGACCCCTGCGGAAGCCATCCGGCGAAGGAGACCACCTGCCGATTGCAAATCGGACGGTTAGCCAAGGGAATAATTCAATTTGGCCCTCAGATGTTTCCTTATTTAATGCTCTGTACCTTGTAGTCCCTGGAATGGTAGGAATCGAAGGCCAAGACGGAGAGGAGAGTGGTCTTGCGCGCCGGCGGCAACGCAGCCCACCTCTTCGTAATAGGACTGAGCACGTAGAAGGAGGCGCTGCTGGCAGAGTAGGCGAGCAGCAAGCCGCCGCAGCAGTCCACGATGTCCGACTTACCGTACATCGGGAAGAACTCCAGCCCACACTCCCGGAGCTCGCCGGCGTCGTTGGAGGTGCACGCGAACCGGGGCTCTCTGTTGGCGGCGCTGCAATGGTAGAAGACGGCGGAGGTGAGGAGCGGCAGCCGGCGGCGGAGGTAGTCGTCGTTGGAGATGAGGCCGTGCCATGCCTTGGAGACGCACTTGAACCGGAAGAGCGACTTGAGGGGAAGCCTGGTGAGGATCTCCACGGAGACGTCATCGTTCGCCATTGATCAGAGTTACACTAATTACAAGGTAAATAACTCTCTCTCTGACTCTATATATAAAAAATTATTGTTCTTAAAAGATGATTCGGCAGCCAGAAAACAAGGATAACGACTTGAACGCGGTGATGCGTTATGAGTTGTGGTGCGGTGTCGGCGTCGCGTGGAGTGAGAGGGAAGAAGGAGAGCCTTGTTGGCGGTTGCTTTGCTTGGGCGGTTGATGTACGCAAAGCGAGCGTTGCTTCTGTTCTTCGAAAGCGGAAAATGCGCCGGCGTAGTGGACGAGGTGGCGAGAGGATCGCGTGGCGGTTTGAGATGTTGAAGCGTGGAGGAAGCATCTTAAAAATAAATTTTAAAAAAAAAATTATTATTATTATATTATTATAATTGATTACGTGTATAACAAACTGGAACTCGAGCTTCGCTTCTTTAATAATATGAAAATGATACGTTAACTAGTTCGAATTAAATTCGTCTAATTTTTAACTGAGTTATTTTTTAACCGAATTTGAGCTTATTTAATTTTATTATGAAGAGAGCTCGAGTTTAATAATTAAAATTTGAATTGAGCGTGTGCTAAAGGGAAAAAAAAAAAAAAAATCAGTCGATCATTCATTTCAATTTTTCTGCATTTTTTTTCCGGAATCTGAAGTTAATTTAAAGGTTTATGTTAATACGGCGTTTAAAATGGTTAATTAAATGATACAATCTTAGAATTAAACGTAGATTTAGCTATTATTAAAATTTCATAGAATATGACTTATTTTTTAAAAAATATTTTTGTGAGCTGCTTCAATTCATGTATCATTAATGCTTTATTTAGTAGGAGGTGTGGATTTTTGAAGGAAAGGAATTAGGATAGGGAAAAAAAAGGAAAAGGAAAAGAAAAAAAAATGGGAAATTATAAGAAAACGATCGAATTTTGGTGTGACTAAGTGGAGCAAGTGGCTTTTGTAATCAACGTCGTCCAGCTTGAGTAGAAGTTCATAAAGGTGGATTCTGAGGGGATTTTAAAAGAGGGATCTTAATCGATTCTAGGATGAACGTTGCTGTGTTTTAGTGTTCCTCGAGCCCAACAAAAAAAAGCAAGCAAAAATGAACTTTATTCTTATGAGTGTATTCGTTTGTTGATTATTGTATTCACTTTATTTCTTGTATAGTGTATTCCTTGTCAGAATGGATTGTTAAGATGTTTCTCGCCGAATGTATGTCATGAACTAGATGCTAAGCATGTTTCATGTTGGGCATCTTTAATGAAAATAAAAAGTTGGTCATGTTTCATGAAAATAGGTGCTAAGCATCTGAGATAAAGATAAAAAATGTAAGATGGAGGTTGAAAAAGTATCCGCCGACTGAGAGAAAGAGTTAAATAAAGACCACCCATGACACAGAGAGACGGAGCTATTTAAGAGCTGTGCTGGCTATAGCCCACCCCTCTAAAGTACCAAGTCAAGGGCGGAGAAAAAAAAATAAGACCAATCGATGAATTCTCCATAAATACCAAGTCAAGGGAAGAAAAAAAGCACTCGAATCCTAATAAAGATGAGTAATTACCCTCTTATGATAGTTAGTTTCGGTTTTCTGGTTTACTCCCTTCCAATAGTATCGGGCAATCGTTGGGTTAGAGGTGTCAGCGTGACGGATTCCATCTTTTACCGAAGTCAATGAAAAAAAACATGTGTTATGTACATTTTCTCGATTATTTTTTTTAATCTAAACTCTTTTAATTTACCAATAAGTTCTTGAGATATTGTTACATTAATCTATTTATTGTATCACTGTCCTTCGTCCTCTTGACAAAAATTTTCATGTCCCTAAATTTTATTTTTAATTTAATTATATATTTGTTTAATTAATTTTTTTTTTCTATTGTAATTATAAATACAGATCAACTTCTCTTCTTTCTTTTTTTGTCCATTCAAATTAAACTTGCAACTTGAAACATGTCGCTGCATTTTCTATTTGTTATTTCCTTAGCTATTAGCCAGCTCCGATCATGAACTTCGATTCTTCTCCGACTTTGGCCGCCTCACTCACCCCGCTTCTCCCGCAGTTACCCGTCCTCCCTCAATGATATTGCCTCCCTTTACTTCGCCTCGCTTACTTGTCCCTATATCCTTTCCTGATTGTTGCTCGCGGCCACGTCCACTCTCTCCATAGTCAAACCCTCACCGTTAGAGGCATCATCATCGACATGGCCGCTCTTGGTCGCAGCTGCCATGACCAAATAGACTTGCCCTCCAAGCCGACATACTCTTACATCAATGCCAAAGGCGAGCAACTATCAATTGAGTTTATGCTCAAGCACAACCTCGCACGCTCTTGTGGGCCCACTAGCTCTACCTCATTGTTGGCAGCATGCTCTTTAACATTGACATCATCGAGCATGCTTTATGTCATGGCTCCAAAATTTTTCAATGTCTACTAGTTAGATATCATTATCAATAATAAATTAACTTAATAATTTCATAAATAATAAAAAAACTATTTAATAAAAATTTAAAATTTAGTAAAATATAGAAAAAAAAAAAAGTGAGATAGTATTGTACTTGCATACGAATAAACTCGGACCACTTCTATATCATCCACCTTAATGGACTTAGCCAACTCAGGATCAATATAGCCCAGCCCATCTTTAATTCTTAGATCAGGACTGGGAGCATCAAAAAATATCAACCTGCGGAGGAAGAATGTACCACCTTCCATACTCGTAGATGTAGGGTGGCAAATTCACAAGTCAAATGATCATCCTACATATTCCTGTGCTATCCTTGGTGCTCGGTTCAATTAATGGAGACTTTGGAGAAAATATCTTTGTAACCACTGAACCAATCCACATGGTCAATTTCAGAATGCACACAACTAATCAAATGTTGCGATGGTATATTGGTCCCGAACTATATGGAATTTGCCAAACAGGCAGGGAGACATCAACTTGATTTCACAGTGTCAATGGCCAGGACTAGATCATCATACTTTGCTCCTGTTACTTCCTTCACCACCTTCCCCTCCTTGAGGATCTTGAAAGTCGGTACTACTCTGATGCCCAACTCCTTGGCAAGGGTCTGCAAGGAGAATAGCAAAGAATCAGAGAAAGGATCACACATATAGCGAAATTACTTAAAACAAGAGGACCAATCTACACCTTATTGTCCTGATTACAGTCTAGTTTCACAAATACAACATCGAGATGTTTCTCAGACAACTCCTTGAATTTTGGGGCCATCACCTTGCAAGGGCCACACCTGCAATCACACATAAATGAGATATTTGATGTGAGGGAAGCACTTGAGAACCTTTCTTGAGCTATTTTAGAACATAAATGGATGAATATCGAAGCAACCTAAGCCTACTGTTAATTATCTATATCCATTCAATTGAAGTGAGAACATTGCTGAAACAAACTAATTGAAGAAAGTAGATATATAAGTACTGGGCCAGCTGTGTAAGAGATAAACTGTTGACCAGTTTAAAAAAACATGGAGGTAGATTTGTCCAATTGAGGACGATGGATGTTTGGTGCCACTAAAAAAGATACAACAAAAATATAGCAGGTACGAAATTAACGAGTGTTTTCAAATTCTGTAAAAATGATGAGAAACCATTTAAGCAGTGTAGATGAATACAAAGCAATGTATATATACTGGAGCAGTGGTGCATAATTAGCATTTAGTTGTGGTAGAGATAGATAAAGACTCATTGAAAGTTAGGCAAAAGAAAGATTTGATGAGGCACTTTATAAGCATAAAGATAGATGGCTAAGAATCAAAGCAGCTTAGAACTGTCAGAAAACATGGTTAGGATAAGAATTCTGTATATTGGACCATCTTTAATATAAAGAAATGAATTGATAAATCTTAATTTAACTAGAAAAATCCAGACTTATTGGATCTGAATGGTGTTAAATAGTTTATACAACTAACCTACTGCCAAATAAGCAAATTTTAACAAGCTGATGTGGCTCATGAGAAACATTTACGGTGATATGGATCCAGTATCTTGGTTGAACTGCAGTGTGATATTGTATATTGTTTATTGCCCAAAAAGCATCAAACAGTCAAGCCAGTGATTTTAGGTGGCATTTCAAATTCTTATTCTGAAGTAATTGTTTTGCAGACAAATACAACTACCCATATTTTACAGACAGTTTGGTTGAGAAACATAAACAATTGTGATCAAGTGATTTAGTTGACGAACCAAATTCATACAAATGGCTTTAAAACTTGCGTGTTAAGTTTCTCAAAGGCCAATATGCAGATATCCTAGCACAAAATAGTTCTGAAAATGCAATATGGGTCCATCTTATACGAGTAACCATAAAAGCAATGACATGTATGCATTAACAACAATTCAATAGCTTATTACTAGTTTGTACTCTTGACTTGTATTAATTGATATTTTCTTTAGCATGATTCTAATTAACAAGAACCTTTAATGTATTAAAGTAAGTTATATTTTCTTTTTCTTAACGATATTTAATAAAATTAGTTATATTTTTTTAAGATTATGAATTATTTAGTTATTCAATTAAATTAGGTTATATTTTCTTTTTCTTGCTCCCTCTTCCCCTTTCTTTTCAACCCACACACACCCACTTGCACGCCTAGTTGTCAGCCACTTGCAGTCCCAACTGACCACTTGTATCTTCCCATTGTCAATGACCACCTACCACTCCCCTTCAAGTTCACTCCACACAACTCGCACATGTCCGGCTTGCTACTTGTGGCTTCTAGTCATCCACCCGTGGTTGCTTGCTGCTCCCAGCCGGTCATCCATAACCTCCCAATGCCCAAAGGCCCCGCAGCAGCCACCGCCACCGGTAATGACCACGCAATCATGTCCTCTCTCCCTGATAACTTCTTCCTCTCCTCCTCTTTTTTGACCTTTCTTCATCTTTTACTTTTTCCCTCCACTTGGGTCTCACTTACATCTGTGTGTCAATGTCAATGTCGATGTCAAGAGTTTCACTAGTCGTCGATGGGTTTGTCATAGTTCTAAAGATTTATAACTAAAGGAACAATTCCAACAAAAATGTTGTCTCATATCCACCACAAAAAAAAAATATTGCCTAATGCCTAAGGTGTTTTATGTAAAAAACATGCTAACAACAAACTATATGATAAATAGATTGCCAACTTGAGTACTACACAATATTACACCTTTGTAAAAATTCTATAACCATCATCCAAATTATCAAGCATTCCAAACCTTTGGTAGGGATTTTGTGCAACTCAGTCGTTCTCAAGATACTAAGCTAGAGATAATTACTTTCAAACTATATTCCTAGGATTCAAAGACATAGAAGGGATATTGTTGCTATAATTGAAAAGTATGAGAGATGTTATCTTTTATGAAGATTTATATTAGTTTTCATTGTATAGCTCTTCAACTAATATGATAACTCTATTCCTTTATCATTATTTTCCTAACAAATCATAGTTGAAGTTTCCCCTCTTATGTCTCAACTGTTATCTAACCCAAGGACTGGTAACTCTTCTTCAGACAACTCCACCATACTAACTTTACCAAGATGTTCTCGTATAATTAGGCCTCGCGAAAATCTGGAAAAAAAAAAACCCTCCAAATTGTCTCTCCTTATTTTTCAAACATATTTATTGTCTATTCATTATTCATTCAAAAACAGTAGAAGAGCTTAAAGCCTTGAAACTACATTACAAATGGAATATGGTACCTCTCAACCAGATTATCTAATGGTTGGATCAAAACAAGTCGGATAGATTCTTATATAATTAGAAAGCTCTCTTGGTGGCACAGGGGATCAAAGAAGAATATGAGGTAGACTAAACTGAAATCTTTTGCTCTCATGTTTAAGATGACTTTCTCAGTTTGCATCATCATGACTGTCGCAGTGCTATTTCAAACTAGGATGTATATCAAATGGATGTGAAAAATGCGTTTAAAATGTGTTCTTTAATGGTGATTCCATAGAAATTACGCTTCCTTCCCGATATAATGCTCCTCCTAACATGGACTCTAGACAAAGAAAAACTCTTATGGTTTGAAGTACCACAAGCCTGTTTGTGAAACAAAACACAGTACTACAACAAGTAGGCTATTTCAACAGAATTACAATGATTATTCTTTGTTTATTCTTCCATAGGCAAAGGTATCTTAGTTTACGTGGACGATAATTTAATTATTGGTGTCGACCCCTCCTCGGATATTCAATCTTTAAAATTTCCCACAAATGGTTTTAGATTAAAATCTTGCACATACATTGTATTTTTGGGGATATAAATATCAAAAATATGACAGTAATTCTCTCTAAAAGACATTACAGTAAAGATTGTATTAACATAAATGAGACTGATAATAAATAGATTGATATCAACCTTGAATTAAATGTAAAGTACAGTCATGCAGACAACTCAAGTGCACATCTCTGATTCCGCACTATATCGGAGGAAAATGGAAAGTCTTATTTATATCATTGTTACTTGTCGAGGTATAAGAGCATCCGCAGTGGGAGCTCCTTCGGAGCATCCGCAGAGCTCCCACTGCTGAGCTGGATTAAGGGACAGAGCTCCATCCCTTAAACACGGAGAACAGACACACTCTGTTGTCAGATTTTTTTAAAAATATATATTTTTTAATATTTGTAATAAAACAAAAACAAAAAAAAAGAGATGTTGAACAATGGCTAATTTGTTAGCCGTTGTTCAACGTTCAAAATTATTTTTTTTAATGAAAAAAATTCTATAAATACATCTCCAATTCTTTTTTTTTTTCTTTCATCTCTTCATTCTCTATTTGTATTCGAGATGGATGAAAATTTTAATATTTCTTTTACAAATCTTTCGAATTCTTCAAATACGGAAGAAAATATATCTTCCCAAAATACTCGCATTCCTCCAAATGTCCAATATCCTCATTTTTTTCTCTCACACACAATACCGTCCAAATTTTTAAAATATTTCATATGTTCCACAATATCTTCCAAATTCCAAAGTTCTCAAAAGTTTTTGCCGAATCAGAGTAACGCCCCAACTCCATTTGGTATGTATCCACCCCAAGATTGGTCAGCCATTGGCAACCAATTTGGGATGCCTTACGTATTTTCACCTCCTCAATCATCAGTCGTGTTTTCGAATGAAGCAAGAAAGGCTACTATTGACCCATCTATCAGGGACAAAGAACCACTAACGACATTGTCTGTTCCAGCAACTAAGTGGCCACCACACTCATCACAAGAAGAGTGTGAAGTTGTATCAGAGAAAGATGATTCGAAACAAAGATTTTGATCTCTCGATGAAGACATGGTCCTTGCAAAGTCATGGGCAACTATCAGCACAGACAAAGGATCAAGCTTTTTTTTGGAAACGTATAGTTGATTACTACAACAAGCATCAACCCATTGGAACTATGAAGATAAACTATCAGGTGCTAAAATCACATTACTATAAGTTTGCGCCGATGGTAAATGAATTTTCTGCAACATATAATGATTTTTATACTCATTGTCAAAGCGATTGGAGTGACGAGAATGTGTTGGAGAACACACTGAATATGTGGAAGCCAACAATAATAACAAAGATTTTAAGTATATACAGGTGTGGAGGGTTCTCAAAGAGTATGAGAAATATGCTCCACAATCAATTGTTTATTTCTCTAACAAGAAGGCAAGGACATCCGAATCAGGGGGAACACTTCAACATCAAATCCAAATTTAGATACGAGCATAGTTTGCAGAATCGCGATCCTGGATCGTAGGATCGTGCAGGATCGCGATTCTGCAGCAAAAATCGATCCAGAAT